>UCOH01005763.1:0-20581 GCA_900474275.1 Synergus japonicus
ATTTCGTTCAAAAGATACAAAAAAAATGAATCTGGTAAATTATAACTACTGAAGCCTACCTTCTTTCACCTCGCTGGAGAATATAAATCCGCCGGATGAATAAAAGCACCTCCAAAAATTACACAAAATTAATCAGACTTAATATTTCGCGTTTACAAACGAACAGCCAGTTCAGAACTGAAATGCTCCGAGAGCGTCGTCTAGATGCGCAGTCGCAGAGTCAGAATTATTGTGCCTCCGAGAGCTACTGCCCTCTTATCTTACAAATTCAAAGCTTACGCTAGCCATGAAGGCTGCGTCCATGTATTGTGACAGTTTGTCAACAATGCGAAAACCATATGCATAGAATTTGCTCGTTAGAAAATTCGGAGGATTAAGCGTACATTATATATTTTACTTACGCATTTTAGACGGCCCAACAAATAAATTATACGTATTAATATTGTGATGAGGTTTTCTTTCATAGTAAGGTAGGCTTCAAATATCGACAATTATCTTAACCTAACTTATTTTAACATGCATCTCATTCATACTTTACATCATTTCTAACATTTATACTCCTATATCTAGATGAGTTCCTACTGGCAGTTCGTATTCATTAGTTTTCCGGATTAATATCGATCTGGGAAAAGGATCAATAACGTGATAAAATCCACCACGTTACACTCGTTTTGCTTAGAAATCTTAAAAGTCTAGCACAATCTTTCAAGAAATTTGACGCGGGATGAGGATGCCAATGAATTTAACTAATTAAGTTATAATCTTTGTTTATTAAATGTTAAATACAATCAAGGAGTGTAATCTTTCTAACGTGAGTGAGGCAGCTCCTTCAGTTTACCAGGTTCTCGGCAGATATCTTAAACACACAAATCTTTTCATAAATACGTGCTTGACACTTAAAATTGTCTGCAAAATAATAAGTAGAACTCACCTTATTTTAAGTGGTTGTTTATGTTGATTAGTCTAGACGTCAACAAACTATTCCTCAATTCCTTGCTCGGATTATTGATAATGGGTGGGTCAGTTTTCGGATCTGTGATACTTAGTCTGAGACGTCGGACGTTTGAGATGTTATCACTGGTCACTGGTGTTTGGTTAGGTTTCTCCACCTTTCTTCGCAACCGCACTTTTAAGGATAAACGCCTTACACTTGAGTAAACTGATATTGTTTTGAGTTTTACAAATTAAAATGTTCAGTAACTTCAATTCATGCTCGACTTTGAGAATTCGTTTTGACAATAATTGAATTTGATTACAGTTTATTTTAATAAATCGGATTTGATAAATGTGGATTACGCTCAAATTTGAGTAATTTTAATTACATAAACCGAAGATTTTACAAATTATTTCGAAATGTTTATCCTACGTTTACGGACGATTTCACAGATTGATTCGAAAATAGAAATTAAAATACTTTAATGTATTTCGCAGGTAGACGAGATTATACAGTTGAATTGAATTGTTCTAGACTACTTGAACTGCCTCAACTGAACTGACTTTAATTGAACTGGAAATTAAACTGCACACACTGACTTTCTTAGTCTACTATGGCGATATTTATTTGGGAAATCCGGTGCTTCTATCTTTATCTTTTACATATGTTTGTCTCTATCGGGATGCAGCCTAGAATCTGTCTCTGTCAGTTTTCATGTGGTGGCGGACAGTGGGGGAAGCCACCATGAATGTTTTTTTGTAGGTTTCGTAGGCGTTATCACAAAGAATTTTTTTATTTATCTGGCAATTTGATATTCGTTACAGGATATATGCTTATGCAATGTTCTCATTTTATGCTTTTCAGTGAATGTTGCTATTATAATTGCTAAGTTGCATTGGTTATAAATTAATTATTGGTTGATTATTAATTAACTATTAATTAATTATTAATTGTAAATGCATCATCCTTCATGACATTATAAAGGAATCCATATTTTAATTTTTAGTATAGTAGGATTCTTCTTAAATTTTTTTTTATTATTATTTCTAATTATGTTAAAACTAATTTCTAATCTTTAAACTTAATTTCCTAATTAAATTCAATATTTGCAATTTTTCTTGGTCAGGAATTCATTAAATTGGTTTTTAAATAAGATTCTTCTAAAATTAGATTGAAAGTTAGATATTTTATATTGAACTTAAGGCGTTATTCTACTTTATACGCTAAAAAAAGAGTTATTTTTCAAAATTTTTTTGAGTGTGTCGTGAAAGGTATAGATATTGTAATTTTTTGTTTTTCGGGGGTTGATAATTATTGCCTCAGTGGAAGCTTCAGCCTAGCCAGTGTTAGGTTTAGAGGCAATAAAATAGATTCGATAATTTTGTATAACAAAATAACAAAATATATTTATTTAACTAAATATTTACATTTACAAAATTATTAATATTTGGTGTGACGGAATTAATGTGAACGATTATCGTATAACGTGAGAAAAGAATATAATGTTACAGAGTGAAAAGAGTATAGCACGCGGTACAATAAGTAGTGGATCGAGGCAGAGCGAGATTCTGAGAATTGCGTAACATTGAATGAAACGTTATAGCGGCGGAGAACGTCTAGTGGGTAGCACGGAGACGGAAAATAAATCTCTCGACGAATCTTAGTTATTTCTGCAATTATAACGCGATAGAATTGTCGAACAAATATTATAAGATAAAGGAATTTGGTCCTTAGACTCGACATACAGGAGATTTGTGACAGATTACATTTATCGACGTTACCTATCTTCCCCTCAACGGTAAATACGGTAAGCGTAGAGCGAGGTTGACAGTTCGGTGGAGAAAGTAAGTTATATTTTAGTACATTTCCAGTATAAACAGTATAGTAAATTAATATATTAGTATATTCTAATAATATTAAATAATATCCTTAGTAGCACCTAACGAATATTATTTAAGTCGGTGTGACTTATCTCTCTCAGGAGTGCCTGACGAGAGTAAATCACGTTTTCCTAATCTTATGATTTTATTCGTTTATTACAGAAACTTCTAAGCAATTTCTCAGGTGACAAATATTATTATTATTAGAAGCACATATTTAATAATATTTGTGTTAGATTTTGACAACTATAGAAGTACCTATTAATTGTGAAAATCGTACACCTTTGAAATTAACTCGAAAGTGACGATTTTGCGAGAAGTGAAAACCATGGTAGCACCCATCGATATGTAAAGCGCATGAGTTTTCACCGGGCGAGAGTCTCTCCGACCTGCTTGATTGGACTCGCCCAGCTGAACTGAAAATTGTACGCAGAGCAACTGCTTTTAATGAAAGGGCCAACAATGGCCGACGCTCGGAGTAGGGAGATTAGAAATGGGGGACGCGTCTAGCAAGGCTCGATAACGAGAACCGGTGTCACGCGCATGCGTATAACCTCTCGTTACAATAAAAATATTTTTAGCTATGGCAAAACATGTCTCAAAATACGTAAAAAAAATTGCTTATTTAAACAACACATTCTACACAAATTTAACTAGGTCTGTAACCTCTAATATATTAAAATATAACATTTTTACTAATTTTTTTAATGAAAAAACACTGAAAAAAATGATTTTTTTTCGATTTTTGTCCACTATTTTGTGATTTTTTAATAAATATTAATTATTAGAGGTTACAGACCATGTATTTGACATACTAAATCTAATCCATTTTGATTTTTTTTTAAGCTAGCCGTTACCGAGATTTCCCTGGTATCGTGTACCCTTTTGATTTTGAGAAGTCTACGCACAGCCATTATTTTTAATATAAACATGGAATAAAGTTAATAAGAAAAAAATTTTTTACGAAGTTTAAGACATATTATATCATGCCTAAAATTATTTATTTCCATATCTTTCATGATATACTAAAAAAAAATGTTTAAAAATAGCTCTTTTTTTTTAGCTTATAATATAGAATAGCCCCTTTATAAATTTTTGAAGAACCCTCTATCTCTTTCACTTTCATATGCGTTATTCAGTCGTCGACTGAAATACAAAACGTGTGAAGGCGCCATAAATTTTGAGGTTTAATTTTCAAATTTAAAATGAATAGAATGAATTTTGAGGCTGAATTTTCAAATTGAAATATTCAAGAAATTTTTATTTTTTTTAAATATTTCGCTAATTTTATAATGAAATATATTTTTAATTAATTTATAAACTCTTAAAAATATTTAAATCTCATTTTCTTATATTCTCATATTCTTATATTCTTATATGGCTCATTCCAAATAAAAGGTAACTTTTGGCTACTACGAATGTTGAGATGCCAATGATTGATTTTGGGTTCGAAACTAATTTTTTTCTCTTGTCTGAGGTGTCAAATGTACAAAAATCATAGTGGTTACGCAGTTGTAGACAGTTATTTTCAAGGATGAACCTTTTTGTGGCAGAAATAAATCAACTCTAAATATTTTCTGCCTCGGCATAAAAATACCTTTCTTTAACACATGTGCCAAAAAAACGCACGTCTTCTATCCTGAAAAGCGGACTAGACGTTGCTGTTTTCAGACCGATGAACAAAACAGGGAAGAAAATCTAATAACAGGGTAAAAAAAACTCGTCATAGGTAAAAAAAGATTCAGAACAGGGCAAGAAAGACTTTTTTCCCTGTTCTGAGTCTTTTTTGCCCCTTTTTGAATCTTTTTTTTACCTATGACGAGTTTTTTTACCCTGTTATTAGCTTTTTTCCCTGTTTTATTCATACGTCTGAAAACAGCATCGTCCTGCCTGCTTTACACATTAGAAAACTTGCGGTTTTTGGACATTTAATGAAGGAAAGAACATATGCACCACGGGAGGGAAGCATTTTTGTCGCGCTCGACAAAAAACGCCTACTTCCCTCCCTTGGTGCATAATATACTATTTTTTATTCAAAATATTGTAAATTTTGTCATTTTTTAGTATCAGATATCAAATATCACATATCCCGTTTTTGCTCGGAGAATTTGTTTATATTCCATTTTTACACGGAAGAAGGTTATATTCCGTTCTTGTATTACGGCGGGCTCTATGAGAAACGGCAATTTAATAAATTATGGTCTTTTCTTATAGAATCCACGTAAGTTCTTTTTTTCAAATGACCGCGGTTGCTGCTCTTCCCCCGCAGCGCCTTAGTTCTAATTACGCGGAACAGTGCATTGGAGAGAATGAGAGATCGAGACCGCGACAACGACAATTAAAACTTAGTAAGCAATACCTTCTTATATATTTTACTCTCCTAATATATTTCGATCAGAACGTGACTTCAAATTGTTAATTAACAATGTTTACTATTAATAAACATTCAATTAATAATTAAATAATTTTAATAATTAAATAATTAAATAATTTTTAATTTTATAATTAATAAATTAATAATAATTAGCTATTTTCAAATTTCCGGAATAATTTATCGAAATTAGAATTCCGATAATCGATAACAATTTCGATAATATTAATAATGAGTTTGGTTTGGTCGATACCACCATTGGAATAATAATTCTAATAATTCAAATTAAGAAATTTAACTTTAAAGAATTTTCAATACACGTGCCATAAAAAAATGATAAATCGGTGCTAAATCAGCATAAGCATTTTTAAGTTACGCCACATCTGACCGCCGTTCCCACAGTGGTCATCAAAATCAAATTTCCAAACTTTGCAAAAAACCCTACCCAGTTCTACTTGTCCTAAACAACGAGCTAAATCAAATCTGCATGTCTTTAGCATTCAACGCCGACTTCTACCTTCGGTATGAAGTCCCTTCCGCGATTAGGGCCTATTGGTACCACGCTCCGTCTCGTCTTTTCTCGCGCGTCTCATCGCGGTTGCCGTCCGAAATTAAAGGTTTCAAAGTACGCAATAGTCCGAGTTTTTCAATGAGTCGTTAATAAGGTGAAAATAGAAATTGATTCACGCGAACAAAAGTCGGAGTGAGTCAAAGTGAGTGAAGGACTAGAAAGTCGAAAGACTTGAAGTGATTTGTCATCCCCTACTAAACCCACAAAGGCAAGGGGATAATAAAGCATTTTGTTTATATTTCTTTCAAAACATTGCCCACATCAAAATTAATCGATTCTCACGAAGGAATAAGTCGGGGTTATTCTAGTTCTGAGTACCCCAGTCACATTCACCGACTTATTCTAAATGTCTTCGTGGACACTTCGTGATAAACAAGCCAAAGGTGTTGTAACTAGAGTCGAGCGCAGTGTCACTTTGTGCTCATGTTGAATCGAAATTAAGTTAACATTTAAAAGTGTATGACAGATCGGACGACACGCGAGTGACGCCGGTGAGATCGCGAGTGGGAAGCGGCAGTGAATCTGAGGGGATGCAGCGTAACAAGGTCAGATGTATTATAGCCAGTTGGTTATTTGCTTAACACCTGAGGAAAGCTTCTAGCTCTCTCTCTCTCTCTCTCCACCCTTTTGTCCGGTCTATCGTTAGAAACAAATTAAAAGAATAACTCCGGAAAGATTAAAAATTTCTATTGTGTATACCCGTTTTGATCAGAAGTATAATAAATTTTCAGTAATTAAATTAAATGAAAGCATCGAATGATTAATTATTTCACCTAGGTCCCAAATTTCAGGATAGTAGTTCAAGTGATGTACTCCGACAGGAGGAGGTTGGCTAATCCACTATAAATATAAAATAAACGAACTAACCATACTTAGTTTGGTCTGTTGTTTCCTCCCAACTTACCAGTTCATGCGCCCCCCCCCCCACGTTACAAGTTCTATTAAAAATTACCGCAATTAAAAACATCGAATAATAACATTATACCTTCAATAAAGCTGGTTCGTAACACTTGCAGTAAAACAATTTTGTTTCGTTTTTGCTCTGAAAATTCATTTTGTCTCATTTTTACTCTCAAGCAATTTAGAAAACATTATTCCTAAGTTTTGCCCATTGAATATCAACCTTTGAGTTTCTTTTGACCCACTCCAATCTATTGGATACAACATTTATTGTAATATTATTAAATATAATTTTTATTATCATTAGACATGTATGTTTATTTATTGTATACATAGTCACATAATATTTAGAGACATTTTTTTGGATTTTGGTTATTTGTTTTCAAGATGTATCATTTTTTAAAAGCTTGAGACCTTTTGATACGAAGTAAACTTGATACTAACAGCCGCGCGAAGATGAAATAAGCGCAGATCGGGCAAACTGCATCACGGCTTCGCTTTTCAGCAGTAATGTAACTACATGTTCTAGGTCCTCGCGCGAAATTATTCCTTGGGTCCATTTCCAAGTACAAAAATCCAAATTTTTTACTTATATTTGATAATTCATTTAAAAAGAGGTATTTTTCATTTGATTACTGTTCTCTATTAAGAGGGTCCCTTAGAAGTTATATAGAATCTTTGTAATGTAGGGTTTCGCGATATTATAGCTACATCACTGTTTACCGGCCGAAGTGAAGTTTCGACTTGAATCATCGAACGGTACAACGATCTGCGATCGCGTCGTGTGTTTTTATATGGATTATTAATTTGTGTTTAGTTTGTGAAGAGAGTGAAACCTGCAAAACAGACATCGGCAAAGAAAGGTAAGAGACAAATACTGTTGAATACAAAATGTTTCTTCTTTACATTTTTCTACTAATTTCTGTGATTCCCGAATTATCTATAAATTTCTATATCAATCATTTTTTTGCATAGGTTTATAAATATCTATGAAAGAAAATTAAATTCGACGTTGTCCTTCTGATTGACAGATCTAAATAAAATTGTAACAATGTCAAGTCTGTTAGGGTTACCAAAATCCCCAGAATCATTGACACATGATGAGGAGACTCCAAAATTTCTTTCAAACCTTCAAATAAATGACATGCCAAATTCTCCATCTAAAATGCAGAATAATGATAACACTTATGAAGATTTTAATCCTCTAGATGTTACCAACGATAAAGAATCTGTCTCACCTACTCTAAATCCTCATGAACCTCCAATTTGTTTTCCAATTGTGATACCGATCTTCCAAGAAGTAATTCTACAGAGTTTAACTCTTATTTTTTATCTAGAAATGACAACTAGAATTCTTATAATTGATAATTATAATTATAATTATAATATAATAATTATTATAATTATAATATTAATAATTTATAATTATAATTATAATCTTAGAAAATGTAAAATCATCTTTTCGGGATAAAATTCATGCTCTACTTGTTCGTCATATATCTCACACAACGAAAAATTTCACGTCAGAATTATTGGGAATTCTGAGAGAGGAAGGCCACAGAGAGCTTCCGAAAAGTGCTGCAACTTTATTAAAAAGCAATGCCTACGAAAAAAAGAGAATCAAAAAGATTAGTGTGAAGAGTCGTCGTAAAGGCAAAAAGGAGTATGACCACTCTGTTTATTTTGGAATCGCGGATAATTTGAAATGCATAATTTCCACAAAAGTGTTCAAGAAAGGTGTAATAAAGTTATTAGTAAACATTGATGGCCTGCCAATTTTTAATCGGTAAAATGAGCAATTGTGGTCTATATTAACATATATTTTTGATCCAGAATATGAATCGGCTCCGTTCATAGTTGCTGCATTTTGCGGAAAATCTAAGCCTAAATCCGTGAACACATTTTTAAAGCATTTCATTATTGAAATCAAAGAACTTTTCCAAGATGGTATCGAGATTGAGGGAGAATCATTTAGTATCGAGGTTCTTGGTTTCGTCTGTGATACCCCAGCTCGTGCGCTCTTAAAGTGCACTAAAGGTCATGGAGGATTCTATGCATGTAAACGTTGCGAAGTAAGGGGAACATCGGTCAAAAATCATCGAAGAAATAAGAAACGAGTATGCGCCAATGTAAATGCAAAATTGAGAACGAAGAGATCTTTTCGAGAACAGAATCAGAAAGAACATCACAACGGCCGAACACCACTATTGAATATTCCGGGATTCGATCCAGTTAAAGGCTTTCCCCTCGACTCCATGCATTTACTGTACATTGGGGTAATGAAGTTCTTTTTGGAAGAATGGCTTTCAGGAAAAAATCGGCTAACAAAAATAAGTGCGACTCAACGAGAGTATTTACGTCAAATACTTTTAAACCTGACGAAGGTCCCTGATGATTTCCAAAGAAAAGTATTTGATTTATACGATTTTTTCTTCATTACTCCAGTGTAGCGTGCCTTCGAAAAATTTTAAAAAAGGATATGTATGATCACTTCGTGCTGTTGTTTATAGCTACTCGCATTCTTTGCAGTCGTAAATTAGGAATCAAGCACACATTATTTATTGCAATCAAGTTTACAATAATTAATGTGAACATACATTCGTTATATTCAAATTTTATAAAAGTGAAATTCAACGATCAACATATATTTGTTGTAATCTAGTTTACAAAATTAACGAGAAGAATACATTCGTTATATTCAAGTTTTACAAAGAGAGGTACCTCGAGGGAGAGTTTCAATTCAGAGGCAGAATAGGTTGGATTGAGGATATTCGTTAAGTACTTACAATGTAAAAGTGTAGAATTAATCCAATTGTATGTTCACTTCGAATTCACAAATAGTTTTCAATACTTTAACGACAAGTTCACTTACGAGTCATTACACACACTGGTATTGTCAACTAGGGTAGTTTATATTTATACTGTGTAACGATGGCTTGGCTTCCAACCATGAAATTACGTCTCGACAATACTAATATCTTATAAAATTGGCGGAACTCAAATTTGTATCGCGCCAGTTATTTATTTAGATAAATAACGATGAATTCCAATATCTTATAAATCCTGAAATAACCTCAAACAGAAAAACTACTAGCTCATCATAACATCTCAAGGTCAAGAATATATTACGGAATGACGAAAATAATGCTACTTTGCTAAACTTTCCAGCACAATATAAAGTCGTACCTCAGCCATAATAAATCCCGGAATATCCACACAATTAAACAAATCTTTCAGTTAAATTCCTTGGTTATATAATCATGATAAATCCTCCGTAATTCCCTGACAACCAATTCACAAATAACTTGTAAGATAGACTTCTAGAAAAAGAGTGACGCTCAGGGAACGAGACGGAAGTTCGTTGACAGGTGGATGGAAGTTAGTCAGCCACCATCATGAATATCGAGTCCGACGCAGCCAATCACATTGGTTATTGAAATCATGTGACTAGTGACGTAGTAAAGAAAAGTCCTGTCGCTAGTTCACAAAGAGTCATAGAATGGCTGAGTATTCGTTATAATGTTTCTTAAAAATCAGACACATCACGTAGATAAATAATCCGTGGTACATCAGGCTGTCCAGGCACCTGAGTAGTAAATTTCATTTTCGTCAGACGCGCGGGGTTCCGCGCGTCTCAGCTGTCTACTGAGGCGGCATATTATGACATC
Organism: Synergus japonicus; assembly: GCA_900474275.1. Classification (NCBI taxonomy): domain Eukaryota; kingdom Metazoa; phylum Arthropoda; class Insecta; order Hymenoptera; family Cynipidae; genus Synergus; species Synergus japonicus. The sequence continues at coordinate 10,325 of UCOH01005763.1, forward strand.
CTAGGTTCGATGTCTGGTAATTTTATTTTTATCTAGTTAGGAACTAGATATAATTTATTAAGGTTGGTAGCGCACGAGCGGCAAACGATGGTTACTTTTACAGCTAAATTATAAAAATAGAATCTAAATTGGAAAAAGGTGATTAAATTATAAACAGAAACTATTTGAGTCACTCAATATTATATTTTAGATTTCACAAGAACACAGTTGTGGCACACACTTTACAATTCTGTTAAAAGAATGTTAGAATTTCCGAAACCGAAGGAAACTTGGTCTTGGCTGATCGATTCCAAAGACAAGTCGAATCTGAACTACTAACTAAGTGAGTACTGACTGAACGAAGCGTGCAGGCTTACTAGCATGGTGGTGGGGTATACATTTTTAGGTCGTGAAATCTTCCTCTCGAAGCTCTAGGTGTCGTGAAATTAGGAAAAATCCAAGCCTGAATATTAAAAGTATTTCCCTCCAACTTAATCTTATTATGGAAGGTCGAGGTCCCTTTTTAAATTTACAATTTTCCTAATCTGGGTCAGAGGACGTTAAATTTTAGTATACCCTTAAATACTAACGCTGGGGAATTCCAGTAATTAAATCTAATCGTTGGGAATTCCCAAAAAATTATTTTAATGATGGAGATATATTTATATATTTACTATTATTTATTAATAATAAAATAGTCATCGACTATAGCTAACTTAATTTAAATTTTTTGCGCTCGTCGGCAACGCAGGAGGCGCAGTTATCGATTAAGCTTATCAAACGTGTGTGAAGCCACACGTTACAGTATTCACAGCCTGAGAGGTGACGGGCTCTGGCGTCTGGCGGGAGTACTAACGATATTCAAACAGACATCCTTCCTTCCTTCTATGAACTTCGAATCCCCAATCTAATCCTGATGTTGTTGGTGATTACGGATGGCTCGAGGTTTACATAAAAATAAATATTCGAAGACAATTAGATTTAATAGCTAATTTCGAGAGTGCTCCGAAAGTTCCTGGTGTTCTGTCGCTAATAATAATGAAAGGTTCTGGTCGCTAATAATCTTAACAACGCGAGTCAAAATAGCTATTATCTCCGGTGCCGGCTAACTATATCTTTTGACGTTACAGATAAAAATCTGCAACGTCACAACTGGTACTCTGCCGTACTATGAGTTATAGTGTTCTTTTTCTAACTCCGAGTTACACGGTCGGTGGTGTTTTCGCAACTGCGACTTAGCCGATTGATGATCAAAATCGTAACTGCGAGTTACCCGATTGATGGTGTTTTCGTAACTGCTCATTCTGGCTTTTGATGAGCCTTTTATAATAAAAATGATGTTGAGTAGCTTGATTTCTCAAATACAGTGTCTCCAGATCGTGGGATTTTTCGGCCCCCACTCTACGACCCACGAGCTCATGCTATCTTTCTCTATCAATAGATTCGTACCTGTTGCTAAGTAGAGAAAGCATGAGCTCGTGGGTCGTAGAGTGGGGCCGAAAAATCCCACGATCTGGAGACACTGCTCAGATACGCTTTCGTTAGTCTTAAGTGATCCAATTAATAAAATAGAAGTACTTTAAATCTTTTAATTTATGTAAGTATTTGTTTTTAGACTGGATTGCAAATCTTGAAATTTTTATCCTGAATACGTAATACAATGTTTTGTTTGTTTTTAATGTTCCTGTCACTGTTTTAAAATTTTTAATTTGCTTTATTTTTTACAGAATTCGTTTTTTCGATTAAAAAATATCCTAAATATTTTTTTACAAATAACTTTTGTTTGAGGTCGAACTAAATGGCAGACATAACCCGATTTAATGAAGAAAAAACACACGTAGTTATATTATTTGTTGGAGATAATGAAAACGACAAGAAAGAAGTCGAACTTGTTCCAAGATCATGGCTGGAATTAAGAAAGAACAAATGGTTTTGTTTTTATCCCAACGAATCAGACTACCAGTTCGTGGAACAATGGGTGTTTGGAAACAATTTGAAGTGAAAATTGTAAAAAAAGCCCGTAAGTAATAGTTTTAAACGCAATGGTACATACAACTTTTCACATTTTTTATTTACAAGTGTGTTGTTTAAAACTACAATATAACTCATTTTTTGCAGATAGTCACAGCCAGGGGATTAGAAGATTGACTCATTCATTTGTTTTGGAACACGTAAAAAGCAGCAGCCAAAATGAAAGCACATTTGAGAGGGGACGTGAGAAGATGCAGGACACAATTAATTCTTCTGACATCCCTCGAAAACTAACCGCAGAGGCAGTTACAGAGGCTTTAAAAAATATTGCTGCCTGTCAACCCTCCTGTCAAGGAACAAATAAAGGTTTTGTCGTTTTTAAGGAGTAACACCACTCTAGGATTTTGAAAGAATCGACTTATTTTTTTCTTAGCTTAAACAGTACTTTAGAGTCTTAAAAACAATACCCACTTTGTCCTATAGCAAAAAAAAATTTAACATGTTTAATTTTCAATTTTCCCGAAGCGCCTTGGAGATTTTATTTAGCATACTCGTCCGCCATGTTGGGTCCGCCATTTTGTTTATCAAATTTTTGACACCAGATTCGCAATGAGAGACCCCAAACACCTATGAGCAATGGAATTTGGCCCATTTTATAAATATTTTATTCGGAATTTGGTACTACTTTGCATTTCTCCTCTATGTACTTGTAAATCTTTAATCGCGTTTTTCTCGAAACGGCATTTTTCAAACTAGGCGGACTTATTGCTCGAAAACTAATGCATGAATCGATTTATAATTTTTACACTAGCTTCACAAGTAGATTCTCTAGAGAAGTACGTACCCGTTTTTTGATTTGATGTTAATTGTATTTTTTATAAACAATTTACTGCTCTTTTTTTGACAAAAAATGCATTTTTTTTTTCAAAAGTGCACCATTTCTACAAAAATTGATATAAAAAAAATCCTACGTACTTCTCTAGCTAATAGAGAATTTGGGTTTTTATTCCAGATCTCACCGTTTTCCAGATATGAGTCCGCCCGCGGAGCACCTTTTCAAAAACACTTTGCTGGAGATTACGTGTATCGCAGCCATTTTATACGAAAAAAATATTAAAAATTTTTTTTTTGGATACTTTAAAGTTTAATATGTGTTAAATAAACCCTCTAAAAAGAAATTCTATTCCTTTTTCCATACTCTCAAAATAAATTGTCAAAATTAGTCTTCTTTTTCGGCCGGTAGAGTGGAGTTACCCCTTAATATACAAAATTTGTAAAATAATGTTTTTACTATTAGTAAAAAATGAAAATGTTATAATAACGTCATGTTTCAGATGAAGTTATAAAGAAATCCAGGACAAAAAGGCCGATGACACGAGCGAGTTAAGAATCTTCTGAATCTTCTACAAACCCGTCAAAAAAGGCGAAAGCTGATTTAGTATCTGAAAGTGACATCTATGGTACATTGAATATTTAAACAATTATTTTTAAGCTGTTTGAAACATATATATAGATATAGAAATTTGTGGTTGAAAATATTTGCTAATGTCTAATATATGTGTTATAGATTCAATGATGTCTTCACAAGATACTTCCATGGAGTTACCTAAGAAACAAAAAGTTTCTTCCGGATCAAAACCACCTAATGTGTCTCCAAGATGATCTTTGAGGAATTTTTCAGCTTCGCAAAACAACTCCATGGAAACACCACCCAATAAACCAACAGTTCCTTCTGGATCGAAACCACCTAAGGAGTCTAGAAGCCGATCTTCACCTTTAAGAGACACTTCCATGAACACACCCAATAAAAAGAACGTTCGTTGTGGATCAAAACCACGAAGCAGTCTTAAACTGCCTCGAAGAGGATCTGCCAGAAATTCTTCATCCTCTCAAGACACTTCCATAGAATTATCTAATAGAAAGAAAGCTTCTTCTAGATCCAAGGACGTAGGCCGATTAAACATCAAAAAAGGGAGAGGTAACGGTTTCTTTAATTTCTATCTTCATGTTTCACCACTTAATTTTCTCTTTATAATTTATTTGTCTTTAATTTTAGAAACATCAGTTAATGAGCATGCGTACAACACCATCAATAAGTCTAAACCTGCGTCTAAAAGGAAAGTTTCAGATGAAGCTCAAGTAATAATCAAGTATATTGATAAAAAACTTGAAAGTCTAAGACGCAGTATTTTATACGACATACTCAAGAATACAGAAGAGTTGAAAGCACTAATTAAAGGTAAGTTGCATGAATTTTACACAAAAAATTTAAATTTTCAATTTAAAAACAAGAAAAAGATATCGGCCTATGTGTTTTATAAGTATGTAAGAGTTATAGAAATGTGCGCTCTATGGTAGTGTAATTCAACCATCGCGAATTAAAAGAGCGAACTAGTTCGCCGTAGGACTGCGAACTAAATTGAGCGCTCTCAATGACGACCGACTATGCCCAAGACTAGTTGGCTATCAAATGCAGGCGATCGAAAGGTGGGAAACAGTTGAGGATGAGGAGAGCAGCTCAAGAAGAAAATTAAAAAGAAACAAGGTTACTCAGGATTTTGTTTATTATAAGGTTTTTTTTATTTTAATATGTAATTTCCCTTTTAATACAAAACTGTCATTTTGTAAAAAGTAAACCCGTTTTTCCATTTTATTAATAAGTAGTAATACCAGTACCGTGCCAGTACAGAATTTTGGTAGAGGTTTAGTTCCTTGAGCAGTATCGCCCCAGTACTGACGCCAACTCCCAGTCGAGTTACCTTATGTAATAATGCCAGTACTCAGCCGTTTGCCATTCGGTGGACATTTCGTAACAATTCATAATTTTTATATACAATATAAAAGTTATTTATTTTTAATACAATATCGTAGTTCCTGATAAGTTTAAAATTATAATTTTTTATGTTTATAAAATATTTAAATTATTTTAATAACTTTTCGATTTTCCTGAGCAACTTGCCGATTCACTTCTAACTTTCTTTTCAGAGCATTTAACTTTTCATTTTGGTTAGTCTGTAAACAAATTAGGATTCAAATTTAAGCTAACTGCACGTAGAATACGATAAAAGAGTATAAATGTATTTTTGGGGACAGTAGTGGACATTTTGCACTTGTTTGCTTCTCCTTACGAAAAGGATAGGTTTAAAACATCGCGGCTAGTCGCATTTGTAAGTGAAAAAATTTCTTACAATTTTCCAAGCGGGACAGTAGTGGACACCCGTTGCACAATAATCATTCGAATTTTTTTCTGCCTTCCCATAAAAATGACGTTTCCACAATTAAAACGATCTAGTGGCTTCGTTTACTTAAAAACAGCGGACCTGGGACGAAACATAGAAGAAAGAAGTTATAGATGGCATAACGCCACATACGTAGGCGACATATCTTTAACCCTACATTGGTGACCCCGACGCTGCTTCGCTACTCCTCTGTTCCTTTTGCATCACAGTTGTGACACCAGGTTAGGTCTGAATGGACCGAACTTGTGGTCGACGCTTTCCTCTCACAGAGACGCTACATTTTCAAACGGAGCCGAGGTTTTGATAAAAATGGAATGATTTTTACGTAAAAATATCCATTTCCGTTGAGAAAATCTAAACATTACCTAAAATGACTTTAAAATATCTACCTTTATTAATACATTGTACTTTTTCATTTAAAATATTCTTATTTGAATTTAAATTTATTCTACACCGTCATCTTAATCTCTTCATTGTGTTAGTAAAACACTTCCCCTCCAGTCATTTTCATTGTAGGTTTACCCTCTTACGAATTGCTAGTTCATTCCTGGATAATTGTACTAGCCTGGTCAGGGTCCGTGTGTCGGAATGTCCCAGAGCCCTCTTATACAAACCTGTTTTCGTCACGGGTGTGGGTGGTTGTCTCGAGGGAGGCAAATAAATGCGCAAATAATTAACCAAAATAAGATCATTTATTCAAGATAAAGCAAATGAAAAAACTCAGAGTTATCGCTGTCCGCTTGTGGAAAGATTCTATTTAATTCAAATTCAATTCTTTCATCGATGACTCGATATAAACTAAGTTTATTTTTCACAATTCGAACGAACGACAACACTCTAAGACAATGAACAATAATAAATTTATGTTATTAATCACACGTCTTGTACTCAGCAATTTCCATATTAATACATTGCAAAACAAAATACGATTTTTGCCAAAGTTCGTTAAATCAAATTGTTCAGAGTTATAAATTAAAATACAAGTCCTTAATCAAAGTTTTCTCATGTTCCTAACTGAGCTCACGAGTGAGAAAGAATATTTATTTTATAGCACTCGCGAATACTCAGCTGATACAATTTATTTTCCCCTGTTTCATGAAAGATCCGCGATTTTACTCTAAGTTAATTTAGAAATTCGGCAAAACGCAATACGATCGCGATACAAAAGTCCACGGCCTAATTTTTATGCGAAATAATAAAAATTTCCGAAAAAAGAACGACTCTAAACGGTGAATATTACCGGTTCTCCACAATTTGCTACTGCGTGCTTGAAGAATTAGTAATTTTACGGTAAAGTTATCCCAACTCTAGTAATCTTACCTTCAGAACTTCGCAGCTTGGTACAGCCAGAGATAAAATAGAAGATTGCTAATTCTATTGAAAAAGAAAATTTGAGAAAAAGGGACTGATAAGCGCGCCCTCTTGGCGGATCGTACCGAGAACTACTTCGAAGTTCGACTGGTCCCATATTGGAAACGAGACGCGCGACCAACTTTTCCTCTTCTGAATTTGAAAACTCGAAGATGTACGCTTGCCGGTCGGAAAACTTCGGGCGGTCTATCTATTTACATCTCCTAGATTCACATTTGAAATAAAATGAAGAAATTGTCGATTTTAATATTTCGATTCGTTTTGATGTTGTGGGTAGGTTTTTCAGGTGGAGAATATCAATATTAATAATATATATATATATATATTATTAATGTTAGTATTATAATTATATTATAATAGAATAGATTATAACAGTCTTTCATTTCTATTTAGATCTACAAATTGAAAGAAATTCTAGAAATTGATTATTTCAATGATTTGAATATTTCGCGGGATTCTTATTATACGATAGATTTTGAGGTTCTGTTTTTCCAGGAGTAAAATATTTTAAATACGATATTAATATAAATAATAAATACTATTATTTATAAGATATTTGAGAGATTTCATAAAATTTCAAGACATTTTAAGTGATTTTAATGAATTAAGAGGAACTTTGGATTATTTTTAACAATTTCAAGACATTTAAAATAATTTAAAAGGATGGAATTTAAAGGAATCTTAAAGAGACTTTAAAGAATTTCAAAAAATCTTTACATTTAATTCTAAGGATTTACAAGAGATCAAACAAGATTTAAATCTTGTTAACTTTTGAAATTTTATAAAATCACTTAAAATCCTTCTATGTCATTCTAATAAATGTCTTGAAATCGTTAGAAATATTCAAAGTTCCTTGTAATTTAATAAAATCACTTGAAATGTCTTGAAATCTTATGAAATCTGTTGAATACCTTTTTCATATCTCTTTCAAACTCTTTCAAAAATCTCTTGAAATATTTTTAAAAAATTTTTAAATTCTTAAACTCATTTTAACTCTTAAAAATCCTTTAAAGTTATTTAATACAAAATGAAATACTTTAAAATATCTTAAAATTTCCTATAATCACTTGAAGCCTCTATAAAAATTTTTGAAATTCCTTAAATTCACTTGAAATCTTTTAAAATAAATTACATTTTTGCTAATAAACAAAATAAAATGGTTTTGAGAACTTTTTTATGAAATGTAATGTTAAAAACAATGTTAGTTTGAAACTTCAACCCAATCGCCTATTATTAAGTTGAATTTATCTAATATGTAAACAAAAAAAATTAAAATAGCCTCCAAGACTTTCGCTTTAGAAATAAATAATTTTAACATTACACATCTAAAACCCTAGCCCAATTATTTAAAGTTAATTAATATTAATATATTATTATATATAACTACATATATTACCATACAATTCAATACATAATTTATTAATTTGCATATTATATTACATATTAGTTAAATTCATCTTAATAATAGGCGATTGGGTTGAAGTTTCAGACGAACATTGTTTTTAATGTTTTTTACATTTATTAGATTAAGAATATCAAAAAAAAAGTTCTCAAAACCATTTTCTTTTTTTTTTCCTAGCAAAAATTTAATTTATTTTAAAAGATTTCAAGTGAATTTAAGGAATTTCAAAGATTTTTATAGAGGCTTCAAGTGATTTTAGGAAATTTTAAGATATTTTAAAGTATTTCATTTTGTATTAAGTAACTTTAAAGGATTTTTAAGAGTTAAAATGAGTTTAAGAATTTAAAAATTTTTTAAAAATATTTCAAGAGATTTTTGAAAGAGTTTGAAAGAGATATGAAAAAGGTATTCAACAGATTTCATAAGATTTCAAGACATTTCAAGTGATTTTATTAAATTACAAGAACTTTGAATATTTCTAACGATTCCAAGACATTTATTAGAATGACATAGAAGGATTTTAAGTGATTTTATGAAATTTCAAAATTTAACAAGATTTAAATCTTGTTTGATCTCTTGTAAATCCTTAGAATTAAATGTAAAGATTTTTTGAAATTCTTTAAAGTCTCTTTAAGATTCCTTTAAATTCCATCCTTTTAAATTATTTTAAGCCTGTTGCAGCATTTCACGAAAACATGTAAACAAACACAGAAAAATAGAAAAATCTGTGGAATGCCTTAAAATCCGCCATTTCCGTGCAGAAATTTTGGTAGGGCGCCGATGTGGCCCCGATCGGGAAAAATGTGGCCCCGATGGAGTAATCTCTCTAGCGCCACACCAGAAATGAAACGCCCTACCCGATCGGGCCCAGGTCTGGCCTGTAAAAATGGGGGCCCGATCTGGCCCATCTCTGGCCCCTTCTAATTTTTTATTTCTGAAAATATTGAATAAAATGTTAATAAAAAGAAATTTTTAGGTTCAAAAATGAAATTTTATTCTTTAGTAAAGTAATATATAATAATAATAATAATAATAATAATAATATGAAATAGAATTATTTGATTAGAATATTCTTATTCGTTTATCTTCCCTGCTTGTCTAGATTTTCTGCCCCCATCCCAATCCTTCACGTTGCTCAATACCGTACTGATATCCGACGCCACTTCATCTTCCGAGCATTTATATTTATTTGCAAGTACATCTGAAAAAATTTAAATTAATTAAAAAAGGACAAAATAATCTTTCATTGAACAAATTACACAAATACTATTGATTTGCTTACCGATAATGCATGTGCACATGTGATAATCCTTAAAAACGTGCTTCGTTGCATTTTTTCTGACAGCTGTAAATTGAGTGCCCACATTTTTAGCGAAATATTTTTTAAAAATATTGTTCACTGTCTTGCGCATGAATTTTTTATCGAAAGACATTGCCAGTGAACCTTTCTGTAATTTTGAAAAAGAACACTTTAATTTCACTACTGAAAGTTTTGGATGTAAAGTAACACAATATTATAACATAAGAAAACAAACTTACAAATTCTTTACAGCATTTTTCATTAGTTTTCAACTGAATGTCAAATTCTGCAAATTCTTCTAATGTTTGAAAGGGTAAATTCAAATTGTATTGTGCGGCAAATGATTCTTTTGAAACATAATCTGAACAAGCTACATTTTCAAACATATTCATTAGAGTGACCATTTTATCATTTAGTTCTCTGATTTCAGCCTTCAAACCCCTAACTTCTCTTATCACCAAGTCATCTAAATAAAAAAAGAAAATCATGGTTAGGTAAATTATATTTCAGATTTTAATTATAGTGTTACGTCCTACCTAATAATTATTTACTAACCGACCTACCTGGCAACAGACTCGATTTCTTTATAACTAATTCCCTCGTTTTAGTCCACAACTTAATGGGAATCTGGGAACGAGGACAAGCCAAATGAAAGAAAGGTTTTTAAAAGAATGTGTATATTTTATTAATTTTGATTATTATTATATTTTAACATATATATATTTCGAAGATGACCCTTACGAAAAGCTAAAATGAGCCTAAGTTGAGTGCTGAATGACTGGGCTTACCGGTGATGTTCCTTTTGATGTGTACTGGTAATCCTTTAATTATCCTAGTGGTGTCACTGGATTTCCTTTCTTTTGTCACTTCCTCCACTTATTTTAACACTGGGTCGAATTGTTGCCTTCACGATTCGACACTTCACACACATTCACCGTAGTAGATCTGCACCCTTCGCTTTTTAAAATGAAACTCGAGTACACTGATGACTGGAC
>UCOH01005764.1:0-81252 GCA_900474275.1 Synergus japonicus
ATATATATATATACTTTAAAATCAACTAATTTTGACATTTTTTCAGATTATTAATTGAAATGTTGCATTCACAAATCATACGGATAATCTATTTTGTCTCAACTACCGGAAATCGTATCTTCCAAATGTCATAATCTCCCAAGAACATTAAGACGTTACTTCGAAATGTTTATTAGTCCCGATGACGTAATTTGGAATATTTTAGCAGTAAAATAAACGAATCCTGTTGAAACCAGACGAAGGATCCCATATTAAAATCACTCAGAAGGCCTATTTATATCTTGAAATGTATCTCATTGAAAATTGAATTAATAGCCGTATCTTTCGTTCTATTGAAGATTGGGCGGGTTATGAGCTTTGTATAATGGAGGATAATTAAGTGGACGGAACACGCCCAAAATGACATACGTGAATTTTCGATAAAATGATGTAGCAAAGGAATTTACATATTTTGCGAAGATATGAATTCTTCTGATGAAGAAAGATATTAAATATTAAAATATCAGAGAGAAGTTTTGGGATGAGAAATATCGATGATTGTTTGTTGGTTTAAGGAAATTTGCCTATTCAAGCATCGCGTTAATTTTGGGAAGGGAAGAAGGTGGTTTATTGGGGTACAATATTTTAATTTAAAAAGGATTAGATTATTGTTTATATGCTGGAATGGGTAGATTATCGAAATTTGTGGTTCAAGATTTTGTGATGAGTGTGGGAAATAAGATTCTCAAACTGATCGGGTTCTGCGTTTCATTTCGAGTCTGGCCCCGCCTAGATAGTCTGATTTGGCCCCGATCAGATCCACAATAGAATTCCACGCAAAGGGTTTGTTTTTATGAAGGAAATTGTGAAAATTAAAATCGAGAGTAAGAGAAAAGATAAGAAAAGAAAGGTTGAGGAGGCGAGATAGAAGGATAGACGGACGGGAATATAAGACAGTTATTTACGAGGCAGCGCCGTGGTATAACGAGCGTCCACGAGGCCAACAGACCACGAAGCGGCGCGACACCGATCTGTTCAGGGCACCTCGTGAAATTCTGCGTAACAAATATGATTGCCACGAAAGTCCGAGGGTCTCTTTGAAGCTCGTTCCTTTCTCACGCGAAACGATGCGTCGACAAATGTCATTCCACGATTCACAACCCTGGACTTTCTCTCTTTGGTTCGGCTCCTTCGAAGTTCCTCATAGACCACTCAATGCGAAATCTCATCCTGTCATAATAAAAGAGACAATTATAGAAGGTTGACTCTTATTTTATATCTCGCACAACTCGCTCCTTTATTTCTATGAGATCCGAGATTGTATTCAAGATTAAATCTTTTATGCTTTCTTGATTTTATGTCCGACGTGAATCTTGTCTTTATGCCGAGCTTGATAGTTCTTTGATATCAAATTTAAGTGGCATAAAAATGTAATTTTTAAGAACTTTGACTTTTCGAAGAATCAGTATTAAATTGTGAGGCAATAACATTTCTATGAGTTCCTTGATTCTGTTTATAGTGCAAAATTAAGTAGCCGGAAGGCTCGCAGAAGGTGTCTGTCTATATTTCAATAAACTTCCATCATTTCTTGAAAAGCGTCATTAATCTTTATTCATAACTTCTTCACATTCCTGAGTCAATTTTATGATTGGAATTCTGTGACTGCCAACCTCGGTTCTCAAACTTTTCACATGGTTTTATGAGACTCGTTTCTCCTGTTGCGGTCTAGTGTGGTTTCATTCATTCATTATTCTTACCTGTGGCTATAATTATAAGTTAACGCAATCTCCCTTAGAATTCATCTCAGCTCAGGTAAATTTCATGAGTCTTTTTTTTTTTTTTTTTTTTTTTTTCTTTGTGATTTTATGATCTTTTCGATAATTTATTCATCAAAGTTGTTGTAAATTATGCTCACTGGTGGCTGAAGCATGATTGATATAATTGATTGAATTAATTAAATTCGGGTTAATAATGACTATTACAGATTTGATCGAGAGGTAAGTGATAAACATCTTTCTGTATAATGTGCTCGTAAGTATTATGTAAGAGGCAGTGCTGGTTTTATCGCGGTATCTATATTCATGAAATAGGTAGCCTTTGATTGATAAAGATGTTTTCTTATGTAAACTTCATGAATCAATATTTTGAGTTTCATATTTGAAGACTCGAATTGTTTAGTCAAATTTCAGTCTTTCCCACGGGTTTTTAATTCTATTAAAATTCATAATTGATTTCTCCGTATCTGCGGTTTCTGAATATGCCAGAAATTATTTATGAACCACCCTGAAATGCTTTTTCTACTTAAATCTTCCTGAGTTATAACAGAATGTCTTTTTAACAACAAATTTCAAAGAAAATATCATTTATTTATACAATTTTGAGAACTTCTTTCTGGACCACCTTGAAATACTTTTTCTACTTAAATAATCCGTTCAGCTTCTGCTATACAGGAAATATAACATTATTCTATAAATAATATTATTTTACTAGGAACATCAAAGGATCAAATTAATCAAGGATAAAAATGTTAAACTCGTGTTTCTAAAACTATCGGTCAAAACCAGTTAGATTTTCAAATGACTCAAACGAAATTGGAAAAGAAAAGGGAGAAAAAAGAGAGAGAGAGAAGAAAAATCGACAGGTCGAAACTGGGCCCAGTCGAATATTTATTATGAGCGTCGATCGGATGAATCGCCAATCGATGCCATTCGAGCTGGACACCCCGCGACGTTCGGTTTGACACGACCTAACAAATGGCTGTTTTACCGTCGGGAGAAAATGAAGCGAGCATGACGAGTTGATTTTCGGTCTACAGGGCGCTGCAGAAGAAAGAAGAGTGATAAGGTGAACCGCGAGGGGGACAAAGCAATGCTTATTCTGTGGGGTTATATGTGTGGTGGCAGGGGGTGGGAGGGGAAGGAAGAAGAGGAGCGAGGAGACACTCCTACGCCAAGGGAACACGAGCCGAGAGGTGTTACTTGTCAGTCCTCGCCCTGAGGCAATGACAGCCATAGTCAGGAATTAGCATGGGATAATGGGACGAGGTTGGTACCCCTGCGGGGGCCAATGAGCAGCCACGAATTCAGTTTAAGGAGAAACAGGAACAGTCACTCCACCAACAATCCGAATCCAAAATACCTCTGAGTCACCCGCATATGTTTGATATATTTTTTTTTTTGACTAACGAATACGCAGACTACTTGAGAATTTTTTGATGTACCTTGTGTGACCTTGAAACTTGGATAAGGATAACTGGACCAAGATACAAGACAAGGGAAGGTTATTTTGTTTAGAAAAGGAAGAATTGAATTAACATCTATTTTAAAAAGAATCCTAGAAGGACTTGATGATTAATGAAAATAATTATAAAGAAGCTGGTGAAGATTCTCTGTGAGGATAGAGATGATGATAAAGATAAAGATTAACATGATATTTTGGTATCCGGATGAGTTTTGTAATTACACTTCCTCGATTTGAATGCTAGGAAAATAACAATAATTCACTTTCTTCCCTTCCGACGAAGGTGCACTGGTCAAATAATATTAATATATCTTCTTTATTACGAGTGTAAAGCGGTGATTTATGCGCATACATTACTGGAATTTTTGCATCGTAATACGGTACACGGAAAGCTTTTGCAGAAATTCAAGGCCAGCTGCTGAAATTCTATCAAGTATCAAACATGACAACTGCCCACGTCAGCCATCAGAACTGACAAAATCTGCTAGTTTTGCATCTTATAGATCAACAGATACATTCCCATGATCAATGGGAAATCTCCTACCTGAAAAATCTAGATTTCATCTGGTAGACCATCCGGATTCCGATAATCCGGCATAATTCCATCAGTCGCATTCATGTCTCGACGTCTGCTTCGAAACCTGTTGTGTTCTAATTCCCTTTAATCAACTGATTTATAAATCTGTCGTCCAACGTTGACACCTTTCACGTGACAAGTGTATAAGCTGTTAGGGAAGATTAAACAAATCCCTGACCTAGAGAACTGGAATCACAATTATCAAGTTGAGGTAGCTTTTTTCTCAAGCATACCAAATTCGCACTATTAATCAGTATTAACAATCAGATCATCCGTCAGTAGTAAGCAACAATCCCGAACCCATACACCGATTATATCTTATCGCCTACTTGTGTTCATATATTCACATCATCCTCTGACTGATCTGAACATGAATTAGGAGTGGGTTTCGGCACGAGGATTTTTTTTCTCACATTACGAATCCGATGACATCTGTTCAGGAAGGGTCGACATGACCTGACATTAGGAATTCTCATTACTGTACCCTTTCGTGTCGAGGCCTGCTGCAGGAGGATGACGAAGACTCTAGGATGACATCTTCGACGACACCTGACAATCGTCAACGCCCCTTCAACACCTCGTCCGGCTCTCGCGGATGGATCGTCTTGTTGTGATTGTCAAAGCGACACTCGAGGGTACAACACTCCCACATTCTCCGATGACGAGCCCAGATCATGCTCCTCGATAGTGCACCGGGTACGACGGCATCAGCCTCTCGCCTTGAGGTAGATAAGGTGTGAGCAGGAATGACATTTCGTCGAACTTAGCAGGCTCACTTTGATGCCTGCGAACCTCGGACATCTGATGAATCGCGAGCTTGCCTCTTCCCTAAATACAACTCCATATCAAATCAAATCAAATAAATAAGGGCCAACGTCTACAGGACTACGAAACCCTAAAAATCAATAAAACATGATGTCGAACTTGATCACCCAGTCATCAAATCGTCGGGACATGTATTTCTTGGCAACGTGGATGTATCGCAGTTTGAAAATAGGCCCAATCAAAGCTGGTGGAGAATCAGTTGTGCGTGAAGGTGGTTGGGCGCCGGTGCGCTACCACGACGCGATAAATCATTGTTCACGCGGATTTGGCCGAGGCCGATCGTGCGCTGAATAAGAAGATCCTGATCGGTCGATCTGATAAGCGAATCAGCGACTACAAAGTGCTAGGAAGAGTCACGAGAAATGTAAAGAAACTCAAACCTAAAACTCCTTAGGGACTTGATAAATGTATAATAATGGAACTCAGTTGCGGCTGACCTTTCAACTCAACAGGGACTTCCGTGTAAGCCATTTAAAGAATCAGTGTAATTTAAATAATCCCTAAGTGGACACGAGATCTCGAGAGCTTCCGAAATCATAATTCAAAATGATTAGGACCAGTTACGTGTGTATCGTTCGGGTCACGCAAGCACGCGATCCAAGCCAGACCGGAAGACCCGGCGGCGTCTTGGTTTCCCGGGAGTCCGAAATCGAACTGAGAATCGATAAAGATTGGGCCTTGACCGTCTTCCGTACGTGGGTGGACGTGTGAGAACCAGACGAGTGAGAGTCGAGAAGAAGTCAATGGGATAAGCAACGTAATAAATTTCCTATAAGGAACGAATATTGATGTTAGAGAGTAGTCGCGCCTCGACTTCTTGGGGGTTTATGAATACGGGGATACTAATCAGATTTGCATAACTATCGCTATACCGGCGCACTCGGTAGCCGATCCGGTAAGTGTGCCAGGGCCGTGTCAGGATCGCTTCACTTCAGGCTACTAAGTATAGGGAAGAGCCATTTGAAAATGCAGTCGATTTCACTTGCATTTTTGCCGAGGAGACCTTTTCACTTTGTATCCGTAATCAGGTAGAATGTATGTTTACTTAAACGGTGGAGAAATCTAGTTTATGGATTGAGGAGTATCTTGTTTTCAGATTATTAATACTAATTGGTGCTGAAGTCAGTTGAAGTCGTTTTGAAGGTGTTTTAAAATAACAAACTGATGATTTTGGGAAATACTCGAGTCAGAAGTAGTTGTAGATATTTAAAGACTTTGAAGTGAGTTAGAGATAGGTGAAGGCAGGTGAAAGGAGTTGAAGATAGTTGAAGATTGTTGAAGACAGTTGAAGATAGTTGAAGATAGTTGAGGCAGCCGAAAACATTGAAGACATTCAAGTCAGTTGATGACATTTGCAAATACTGAGGACAGTTGAGGGCAACTGAAGGTACTGAAGTCTGTTGAAGTTATGTTGAAGACATTTTAAAGTACCGAACTGAAGATTTCGGAAAATACTGAAGTGAGCAACAGTTGCAGGCAATTGAAGACTCTGAAGTGAGGTAAATATAGGTGAAGACAGTTGGAAGGAGATGAAGATAGTTGAAGTTAGTGGAAGACAGTTGAGACAGATGAAGACACTGAAGACATTGAAGTCAGTTGAAGACTTCGAAAATACTGAATACACTGAAGACAATAGAAGACACTGAAGACAATAGAAGACTCTGAAAACAATAGAAGACACTAAAGACAATAGAAGGCACTGAAGACAGCAGGGGACATTGAACATTGTTGAATATAGTTGAAGACAGGTGAAAACATTTGAGGGCAACTGAAGATACTGAAGATCTCAATCGTTTGAAGACTATTGAAGTCACTTTAAAGATATTTTAAAATACCGAACTGAAGATTTTGGAAGATATTGAAGTTAGCAGCAGTTGAAGACCATTAAAGACTCTGAAGTGGGTTGAAGATAGTTGAAGACAGTCAAGGCAGTCAAGGCAGTTGAAGACACTGAAGACATTGAAGTTAGTTAAAGACATTGAAAAATACTGAAGACACTGAAGACAATGGAAGATAACTAAAGACAATTAATACAGTAAAAGATCTGCAGACAGTAGCAGACACTGAAGTCTGATAAATATTGTTGAATTCAGATAAAGACAAGACAATTGAAGACAGCTGAAGATACTAAAAACATTGAGATTGAAGAATGTTATTGAAGACATTTAAAAATAGTGAAGACAGTTAAAGACAATTGAAGATAGTGAAGTCCTTTCAAAGTCATTCAAAAGATCTTGTTTCTACTAAATTGATAAAGTCTTTCGAAATCTCCCGGAAGAAAATTCCCTTCATAATTTCCTGAAGAAAAATGACTTCATAATCGAGTGAATTCACATATTAAGATTAAAATATATCTTCCAGGCAATTCAAATCTCCAACTGCTGAATAAATATTTTCTTTAAAAAGATCCGAGTTTCTCTCTCAAAGAAATCCATATTTTACGAACGCGTGCCGTAAAAGCGATTACTCGACGAAGTAATCGCACCTCCTACCGAAGGGGTCATAAGTACTTGAGAGTAGGCAGGACCCCGCACGAGCCCTGGGTAAGAGGAAAGTACTTCTTCCACCCTGGGTCTCAGCGGTGCCAAGGAATCCTTCGAACGGGGCTTTAAATGTCAACGCCGATGGTCTACCGGCGTAAATAATTGTTATTATTAAAGTGGCAGTGCCTGGTAGGTGAGTCAGAACTCCGGGCGGAGGCGGTCTTGCCTTGTAATTTATAGATCGAAACGAATCACCGAAGGGAGGAATACGGGTTTTCGTGGGCCGTTGGGTTCGGACTCTCCGGAGGTACAGATAACCGGCGGGTGCTATTTTCGTAGAATGTAATATGTAAATCCGTGTCGACGCTTGGAATTGAGATAAGCCGAAGCATCCGATACTTTGCGTACGAGAAAAGGTGCGAAAAGCAACTCATCCTACCTGATACCCTCCTCTAGCTCATTCACAAAATCTTCTTTGTTCAATCTTTTTCAATTTCAATTTTAAGCAGACGATTACTATGATCATTGAATGTTGATAATTGAGCGTTGATCCAAACTCCATTGCGCAATAAGAACCAGTTCTCTAGATTGTAATTGGAGCTGATGTTGAGGGAAATTCTGTTTATATCAATTTGCATAATAAATGTAGCCTTACACAATATCTTCGCACTTATCTGCACTTGATTTTTTTCTCTAAACATTCGTATATTAGTTGCTTTAATTATAAACCTGTGTTATAAACTGTGTTATAAACTTGTGTAATGAACAACTCGTGTAGCTTCACAAAGTTCAAGGCACCACTAATTGGGGTCGAAATGAGTCTAAATTATAATTGAAACGGATATTGAGACTAACTGTACTTTGCATATAAATGATACAAGAGAAAGTCTCTAATCTTTAACTTAAAAAGGAAACCTGATTAATTAAAAGGTGTATAAACGATGATTCAACAGCTAGAATATTGTGGATCATTGGCTCAAGGTTGAAAAACTCTTAGAGCTGGTGATACAGTTTAACCCTGATGAATGGAATGGATGGATCTGAAGCCAGTAGCAGAATTTTCAGGAATCGACAGAAGTCGATGGGAACCGTAGTGGCTGGGTATTCGCATATTGTACGAACAATTAGGTGAAAGGCGCTCCCACAGATCTCATGCTGGCTGTGTGCACGGAAACTTATGTGTTGGTAGTCTCCTAGACTGGATCATTTAATATACCTAGCTAGCAGGCTAGCAGCCTACCTACCGCCCGGCAATGTAGGAGTTACTACATCATGAACTGCTGGGTGAGAGACCAGTCGAGCAAAACACACCTCGTGTTCGCCCAAGGGGACTAATCTAGCTAGTAGTTTGATGTGGCGATGATGCCGCGGTAGTAACCTTTAGGAAACCCATGGTGCATACTGGTCGCTTCTCGCCTTCGCGTATCTATACAACAATATCGACTCTTACACCCACTGTATGCTATACTTACCAATGATTGGTTCGATCAGCCACGTGATCAATGATCATCCATGTCAGTGCGATTATCTGTATTTTCTCCAGTGTCATCGTCTATCTTGTCCCTTTCAGAGCCTAGAAGTCTATTTAAATTGGCTCAAGTTCTTTCAAAGTTCTTTCAAAGTCCTTTCAAAGTTCTTTCGAATCTTGATGAAGATATCTGAGAAACATCTGATAAACCGTGTCCCATCCATTATCGTCGCTTCATCCATGTCCACATTATCTCTTATCTTTCCTCTGCACTCTTGTCGGAAGTAACTTTCTGAATCAAGGGTTAGCGACTCAAGGCCGCGCTCGATCGAGATTTAAAAACTGAAAGTGCATCGAGATGGCGGAAATTGTTTTTTCGCAGACATGAACCTATCCGTATCGATTAGTATAGTTCCATGGATCAAGACTGATCGGTTCCACGCTGAAAAGTATCCAACTATTATTCCCAACTATCCAACGATCTATTTCGCTCTTCCGCAGTGAAAGCGGCCCGTGGCATTGAAGCTATTAGTAGCGATCGCTAGACATTTTTCCTGACCTTTCGCCCTAAAATGATCGCACCCAGCATCCGCGCACATGTTCTAGCCAAGAAGTTCACTTTCCGCCCGCGGAGGTGAGAGTCCATGGGAAGCTTCTGCCCGCTACCTTACCGCTTACATATACAAATACATTTATAAGTTTCCATTTTACAAGAGGTTGCGTCTAATCTATTAACAACTCTGATATCTTTCATCTTTCTCTGGGATTCATGATACCAACTCTCTCAGTCGCTCTTGGATTTCCTGATCTCTCTTGGAGTGTCTCCAATGGAGATCAAAGATAAATAAAAGACGCTATTTTTTTCTATTTTTTCCTTCAATTTGTAAGTATTGGGTGGAACATTGAACAAAAGTGCATAATCTGCAAGTGTCGGTGCTTCAGCAAATCGTTAAGTCAAATCGCTTAGATTATGGAATATTTCCCCACAGTGGCATTCTGCTCACGACTTTTGCCCCAGGAGGTGAGAGCAGCTCCCAGTTCAAGCAAAGTGAATAGCAATAGAGCGAATAGGATACATATGCATTCGTCTGAAAGGTGCATATACTTCGTGTATCTCGTTTGTCCGCCCATCTGGCTGCCTGACTCTTCCAAGCTAGCTTTTAAGTCTCTTACACAACAGAAACGTTTACGAGAATTGGAAGCCAGATTCGCAGCTAGAAAAATAAATGTTCAATTGATAAAATTGAAATCCTTCCTTTCAGAGTATATATTAATTTCGATATTAATTCTAATATGCGTTTAATATCCTAATGTGAGTTTATGGATTTTTATCAGTTGAAGGTATTAAAGTCACCCTGAGTTCTTAATCTCAGGTTGTGAGAATGTCGCCTCGGGCCTGAGTCTGAAAGCTTCTGCAGAGAAATAGATATCACGCACGAGTTTCGTCGCGCTCGTCGACAGACGGTAATTACGTATAAAGATAATTAAGTCACCGTGGCCGCACGTACGTCTCGCTGTTGTGACAGGATGGCATTTGAAAGCAGCCACTCGACTTCAAGTCCAGAGGGAACTCGTTTTCTACAACGGGGGGTCTTCTCAGCTATGTATTCAGACTCGTTTACGAATTACATGACGATTATGAACCTGGGAGCATCGATGTTTGCCCCTCCAATGTTGATCGTTCGATGTTCAATCGTGCATTTGAAAGATCAACACAGCTAGTCAGGCAACTTGTAGTTGTATATATTACTATATATTTTGTATCTGGGAGAATGAGAAGAGACTTAGAGACTATAGTGACCAGTTTAGTTTTAAGTACACTCTATTATTACTGAATAAAATTCAATTTATATTATGCTAAATCACTTTCTACCAGTGGCATTTTTATTCGCTAATATAACTTTATTGGCCTTATCAAGGTAAATTGATTAATTCATGGAGGTAATTAACTGTTTAATATCTCCACTCCCATTCAATAATTTAAACTCATTATGCTGTTTCTTTCACTCAATCAAAATCTTATGTTATTATGTATATGGAAAAAATTTCCCATGATATTTTTAATAGTTTCTTGTTTTAGTTGTTTATTTTATATTATATTATGTTTGACGTTTACCAAGGTTAATCCAGTGATTATAGAAGTTCATTAAAGCTATTAAAATGGTTGTAATCTCCACTCCCATTCAACTTCTTTTCATTGCACTGAACATATTAAGTCATTTATTATTCGATCATTTTTAACATGTTTTGACACCTTTATAATATACCATCTTTTTCCAAATAATTTTGAACGTTACGGACGATAAATCATTCTAAACAATTTTCTTCCACGGCATGAGAAACGGTACTGAAAAGCCATTTCCGTTGGAGTGTGAAATTTTGATAAATAAACTTGCGTAAATCAAAGTCGTGATTGGCGAAACGGTAAAAAGACAGGTAAACGTAGAGTCCAATAAACGCGAAACAAGTTTTTCGGTCATACTCGTGAAAAGGTAGCTGTGGCTATTTGCATAAACTTGATAGCAACAAAATGCAGTATAAAATTTTTGATCGTAAGTAATTTGCATGCGACACTGATCCGGCGCGACTCGTTGAACAAGCTGTACCGTTCTTACGCGCGAACTTCTCTTGATACGCGCATACCTTCCAGTAAAAGGTGTAAACTGTGAAGTATAACTTACCTTTTCAGCAGCTTTAACGAGGACATTAAATTTCCTTTTTACATTTTCTCCCTTTTCCTCATTCCTCAACTGGAGTGCCACTTCTGTGACACCAAGCTTGCAAAATTTACCATCGACTTGTACATACAAGCCAAAACATGTTGTACCAAGAGTTATGGTTTCTCAACTGGATTCCAGATTACAATGTTGCGATCAGAAGAGAAATAAAGATAAATAAATAAACAGGATAAATTCTACTGATTCGAAGTGTTTTCTATTTTGAAATGAATAATTTTAGCTAATTTTGAAGTATTTTGAAATCTGAAATGGCCAGAAAAATGGTATTTTTATAGAGAAGAATAGAAAAATGAAACAATAAAAAGGATAGGTAGGTAAAATAAAAGAACGGTGATTTTTTTGAACGACTGGGCAAATTTATTGACAGGTCGGTAGTAAACGCAACCGCAATACACAACGACTGACCAAAAACACACGCGGACATTTGTTCCTTCTTTTTTAAAGAGCAACGAAACATCATCACACAGCACGTGCGCTCATTCTGAATTTCTAATTGGCTCGTGGTAAAGCTAACGTGATACGTAGGTGAAAATAGATATACAATTGATTGTAATTAATAAAATTATTATCACTCCTAGTACTAGGTACAACAGGGTACAACTCGGTATAATCGAGCGGCCTATCGAGTGCTAAAATGACTAATCCATATTACTTTATAAAATAATAATAATAAAAATAATATAATATAATAATATAATATTCGTAATGCTCGTAATATTTATAATATAATAATAATTATTATAATTATCAATAATAATATTAAAAACACAGTAATACGTTAAGCTATTTACAAAGCGCGACTGCAGTCTCATTTTTTGGACGTTCAAGATTTCTCAGAAAAGAAAGCGACTTAAATATTTTTCGCATCAGACGAAAAACAAATTCTACGACTTTTGATCACATATTTTTTTTTTATTTGCAAAATATTAGATTCGAAAGCGCGTTACGAGCAAGGCAAGCAAACTTATAGGCTTTTGTCTCGATAATCTCGAGACGCCATAGCTGCTTCTCCCTCAATGACTTATACGACCTTTTATATTAACAAAATTACAAAATTTCAGCAAGATTACATCTGTAATTACATATGTTTGGTTTTCTTGACAATGACATAGAAAAATCTACGAAAAACCAGAAATAAATAATAAAACTATTTTCGATCCCTTCCTGTATTTTTCCTATTGACCATATCAAAAACTGTAGTTTACAGAAAGGGTAAAAAGCAAAAACAGGAACCGGTTCTGCATTTCGAATCTTGTTCACTTTCTTCGTGACAGTGGGAGGGCCGACAACATTAATTTGGTTCTCCAACTCCGATACCGATTTCAGCTCAAAAAATGAATAAATAAGAGAAAAGGAAAAAATATTAAAGAGGAGAAAATAATCAAAATAAAAAAAAGTCTATCCAAGATATTGGCGCCTTGGGGGGGTTTTCGAATCGTGGAGGTCAGAGAGACCGGGTGGGTCGACGAAACGATCGCTAAAATGTCGTAAGAGAATCGGCGAGGACCTACCGCGAACATGATCGGACGCGGTCGTTCTTGGTCGAGCTTATAAATGCAATTAATTATTTGTGCCATTCCGCTTGATCGAGCTCGATGTCTACGCCGATCCTGGTGTTCGTCAGTTTGTGGATACCGGTCGAAATCGAAGTGACACTCTGCTCGCTGTTTATCCATTGGAAGCCAGGAGACATGCTCGGCTTTCGACGTATTTGTCTCGACATCAACTTTCCCGGTGTCCAAGGTCAGCTGGTACCGGAGAACGAGGGGGAAATTGATCCCTGGCTTCGTTTCCCCCATTGGTGATTCTTTCCGACTCTGTTTCCTCTTTAGGTAGCCCCAGCTTCCGATAGATGGTTGGGTCCAGAAGAGGATGTCGCCTGGGGCCTGGGCGTGGTCCACAGTAGCCAACTTCACTATACTCCGGGAGCTTCTTCACCAGCTCGAAGAGGCCGTTATTATGTAGTCCAATTTAGGACATGAGCCTCGAGGAGTACCAAACGCATTACCATTCCCTTTTTTAGTAGGAGGCATTTTAATCAGAAGAGATGATTGACCGAATGATCTAGGTGTCCAAATTATCTATAGATGTCGAAATTATCTTGAGTCACTAGTACCAGATGAGTTCCGTTGACATAAATTCGGCATTAATTATAGATGCGGCTGGTCCAGGTGGTTTGGATGATGACCCTCTTGATACAAGTGGTCCACATTCTTCGAGTGATGATTTTGACGGTACCAGTCGAGTTTCTTCGTTGATGACAAAAATTGTATGCATAACATAGTGGGTAATATAACATCTGTTTGAAATCAGATTTAAAAAGAACGAGTTCGTGCATTCTCCTCTCCAATTCTCAATACGACGTTCGTATAAAAATATAGGAAAGTTTTGATTTACAAAAAGGAACAAGTGTCAAAATGGAGAAAATCTCTTATTCGGAGAAGCGTCTTCACTCTCTTCATTCTTCCTCTGGATGTCTGCTCGTAACGCGTTTCCGGCTAACTCGGATGCTGCAAAACTCCTTGAAGGTCGAACCTCGCTGCATCGACTTCCGGGACTCGTGGAGGGTTCGGCATTAGATAAAACTGGTACGAAGCGGAGGATGGGTGTGGAGGAAAGATGATAATTAAGGATGAAAGGAAAAAAAATAGGATGAGATGTGTGGATGACTCAAAAAAATAATTGTGACTCAAAAAGTAGGGATGAAAAAAGTGTGGATAAGAGAAAGTGTGGATGAGAGAAAGTGTGGATGAGAGAAAGTGTGGATAAGAAAGAGTATGGATGCAGAAAGTATAAGGATGATTCGAAAAACAGGATCACAAACAAATTAAGGACTGCTGGACTAGCAAGAGCATTCGATTTGGAACGACCTCTTTCGAGGAAGATCTTCTTCTAGTTCCTTGCATTTTTGCGCCTCTGACTAAAGGGATTTTAGGAGAAGGGGGATAAGGGTTTAGGGATTAGGGGATCAGGGAGAAGGAGTTAGGATAATTAAAAATCTACATATTAAAAAAAAAAAACAAATCTACGGAGTTGTTGGGATGGCTGGATGGCTTCTAGTACCTAGAGTAGCCATTCGAATAGCCATTTGAGTAGCCGTTGGAGCCCTTGTAGGGAACGGAGTGTATGCTCCTGGAACAGAGATCGTCGAAATCGGAAGGTGAGGATGTGTGCTGGCTGTGCTCATCTTGGGGAAACAGTTTCACTTTCTCTTTCAATCTTTTTTTTTTTTTTTTTTTTTTTTTTTTTTTTTTTTTGTTCTCCATTCATTTCATGAGAGTTTGTGTTAGTATAAAGTGCAGAAGGGCATGCTGGGAGGGGTGTGGGCGGAATCGAGGTGGCGGTATCGCAAAAATTAGACTTAGAATTCAACTTTTCTTCGACTGTTGCACTCTCAATTTTTCTTTGACTTGTTGTTCTTAATTTGACATGTTTTCCTACTTTGACTTTGTTTTTTCTTAATTTGACTTGCGGGAAAATTAGGGAGATCAGAGAAGAGTGCATTTTTTTTGTGCGTGAAGGCAGGAGGTTGAGAGCTCCCGCTCACCGCCACCCACATCTACAACAGAACAGAAAACAAGACCACCGCCATTACATACAATGTATCCATTAGTAACCACCATCGAAGATTTTATTCTTTGTTAAAAATTATTCGTAGTCGCGAACCCAAGTGAATTTTAAGAGCCACCTTAAATTACTGTTGAAAAATAAAAAGTGATTAAATGTCATTAAAAAACCCACACAGAGGGAAAGTTTCTCGTGGAGAGTTAATTCAGTGGAATAATACAGAGAACCGATTAAATGAGACAGTTTAGAGCTAATGAGAAGAAAAGATGGAAAATATTTAAGGTGACTCTGAATCACATCAAAAGAAAATCACGGATCTCTCTTAGTGTTTTCTGTATTTGTATTTGACTGTCTGTTTGTGTGTTGCGTCTCGAGATTGGCGATTTTGATGTCCATTTTGGAATATGTATATGAGATGAAATTCGAGACTGTGTATTGAAAGTGAAATGAACATTGGTTCGTGAAGGTTCGCGCGACGCGAAGGAAAGGATTCTCACAAAGTCTTAAATGTAGTCATGTTATGAAGTTCCCATGCTGATCATTCCAGAAGAGACCGTTATTTTCCATTAAGAAGTAATTAATTGTGCAATGTTCGTGCATGTGCAATTCATTCTGTATGTTCTCCTTCGATTGGTAGGCGTGCGAATCCATACTATAAAATTTATACTATAAAACCCATATTGTAAAAATTGATATTACTTAACAGATTAAGCAAATCAAAATAACACTTCGATTGAACTTTTGTATATATAGTAGTATTATGTGAATATTCAAGAGATAATTGTAATATAAAGTAATGTCTTGAATATTGTATGGAATTGCAAGTCTACTGACAAACACCCTTACACTCTAAATAATGTTAATTGTTCGTTAAAAGCTCATTCGGTCAAAGGACTCACACGAAGAATAAAGATCAAGAAATATGTAAACGGTTTATCAAACCTTATCAAAGTTTATCAAAGTTTATCATTGATACAAGATCGATTGCTTGTACGATCGAGTTCACCTTGGAAAGTCGAGATGATTTCTGTTTGCTAACAGTAGACAGAATGTGCAACAGGGACTCGATTTTGTAATAAATTTTCCCGTTTCAGTGGCAACCGACAGGTTTTATGTTCACATCACATCGCGCGTATTATTGAACCGGTATGAAAATATATATTTTTGATTCGATCTATCGAATCTTAAGAGGATCCCTGATTTATGTTTCACTGTCCACCCATAAACACGTTTTTCTAATTATTTGTAGTGAAGAAGTAATAAAATTGTTGAAATGTGGATAATTTTAAAATGTATTGAAAAAGGTGACTAAAAAATAGGGGATCGTGTTCTTAATTTTGAAAGAATGAGAATGACTAGTAAAGATAGTATCGAATAAAAAAAAAAGTGATGGATGATGGCGAGAAGTTGCGAAGTTTACACGAATGAAAAAAGATGTTTCAGACTGGACAGTGTCAGCTTTCCTCTCTATTTAAATTTCGGGACCGCGGCTAGCCTTTATGCTGCTTTTGTCGACAGGAAATAATTCTTCACAATGCAGGAGAGTTAATTTCAATTTACAAAAAACAAAAAAACATGATAAAAAAAGAGCAGAGTTGTTTAACCGGTTCCTCTATACCAGGTCTATCGATCTTGCAGCTCTTTTACGTTTAATCAATTGTCGTTGTAAACGGGAGTTTTATGTGTGCGTCGACGAAATTAAAATTAAAATTAATTCAATTCGTTTTTACCTACCGCACTGTCATTTCTATTTTACTTCAGACGATCATCAATCGCTTCGTGTGAGTCTTGACACTTTCAAGCAGTTTTTATTTTAGCCCAGAAAAAAAGTTCCTCAGTTTTCTAATAACAAGGCCTTTCATAAAATTAACTTGTTTCCAAAAATTATGTCAAGGATGAAAATTGAAATTATTTATTTGAATTGGATTGCCAATTCGAATTCCAAGGATTGCCTTCCTTTTATTACATTCTCATTTTTTTCTTAAATTTCGACTTCAAGGATTAAACATTGATATTTTAATTAAAGAATATAAAAAATCTCTTTGTTCGCGAGTCTAATTAATCATGCAGGAAAAGTGAGTCCAAGAGAAGTATTCATCATTCATCAAGAAGATCATTAAATCAAAAAAAAAAAAAATCCAATAGCGGAACTTCATCTATTAATACAACTAAGAATTCTTTTTTTCTGGGTGAAGAATTTTACGATCTATTTGTAAATGACATTCTCTACTTGAGGGGAAAATTGTTCAATTTTCGATAAAAAAAAGTGGGGTAAAATGAGACTAGTCAAGAGTAGATAACAGAGTCTAATTGATACAGGAATTAATGCTAATTAATTTAAAGTAGTGCAAATTGATGCAAATCAATTCAAATTAATACGAATTGATACAAATCAGCGCAAATTAAGACAGATTAATCAAAATTAAGACAATATCTCTTTCAAGTAAATAAATCAGGATACTAATTTAACTTAATTCTTTCTCAATGTATTTTTCTCAAAAAAAAAAAAAAAACAATTTTTATAAACTCTCTATAGACTCAATGATACATTTGACCCAATTGATACCTTCAAACTCTACAATCCTACACCATTATCCACTCTTATCAAAACCATTATCAAAACTTGCACCGATTATACCTTTCCATATTATCCACTCTTAACTTTTTTCCACTTTATCCCACTTTCCCATCCTCTAACCATCATTATCGAACAGGTCAAAACTTCATGCGACGGCGTGCATCTCCGGTACCAAACTCAAATAACTCATTTCGAGAAAATGAAACTCTTCTTGCGAAAAGGATCAGAATGTTTGAGAAATGATTTGATCAAATGATCAACTCATTTGATTAACATTGTATACTAATTTTAGACTAGAACAGGGGGTGGACCCAGCGAGCCGGCAACGCCGCCGCAAGAGCCTCCTCAATCTCAGATTTTCTTGGAAAGCTGGTATCTCGATAGTGGTTGACAGTACCTGTGTTGCTTGAGGTTGTCCTGCCGCTTGAAGGACTTGCCGCAGACCTCGCAGGAGAAGGTCACGTCGTCCTTGTGACTGCGCTCGTGGATCATCAGGTTGTAGGGCTTGGTAAAGCGTCGCTGGCAGTACTTGCAGACGAACTCGACGGTGCACTTGGCTCGCATCTTCTGCCGCCGGCCGAACTCCCTGCCGTGCCCCTCTGTCTCCATCGGCATTATCGCGAACATCCTTATAAATTCCCACCGCTCCTTCGTTGGTTGACTATACTCTCTGTCTATCGCCTCAAGTCTCTCCCTCCACCGACTCTCAAGTCTGTCTCTCTTCTCTCTTTCAGTCACTCTTTTGGCTCTCAGAGTCTCTCTAACTCTTTCTTGGCCCCTCGCACTCTTCTTCAGAGTGTCCTCTCCTCCCTCGCTTCTTGTCTCGCGGCTGACTGGTCGACTGGTTGGCTGCTGGCTCCCGAGAGTGAGATCACACTGCCTTCGTCTTGCGGACGATGGATCGCACTTTGATCACTTGGCAAGCTACCTGTGGACAAGATCGAATTGGCTATGTTTTATGGTGTCTACGTATTCACGAGTAGAATCGATTAATATGGGCATTTGGGCATCGTGCACAGGTGAATGAGCAAAGAGGTCTACGTCAATGATGAGCATGATGAGAGATCATCAGACTTGAAAAGGAAACGGGCACTTTGGTGCCCACGTGGAAAGAGTAGATGGAAATGGATTCTTGAATGGGTGGATCTAGGTTTGTCTGGTGGCCTTGAGGATATTGGATGCTATCCAGTTCCTTTTTCCCCTAAACACCCCATTGTACTGCATTTCCATGAAATTTTCAACTATTCCAGATGGTATCCAGTATACAAATCCAGATTTCGACTTTTCATATTCAAATCTTCCTCATTTCGTATTTTCCGACGGAATCAAAGGTTTTTAAAACCGCAACACACATAAATCAAGGTCTAGAATACGGAAAAATGTAATAAATATAAACTGTGAGGAAAAGACTGAAAGAAGTCTATTCTTAGAAATAATTCCTTCTATATAAGACCAAGTATTTTCTTAAAATATCACTTTGTGGAAGGGAATTGAAGATTAACGATTTTAATTGAAAAAACGACACAAAATCACTTCAATCAGCAGGCCGTAATTAAAAGCTTCTAAAAATGAAAGTGATCTATGAACACCATAATTAAAATGCATATTTTCACACGTAATACCTGCATAGTGCATAAATCATTAACGTGAGGTCAACATGTGTACCGCAAGTACTTATGAAACAGTAGAGATTATTATCATAATTCATATAACATTGTAATGCATGCTTGTATTCTAGAGTAATAGATTTCATTATGAATACTCGTACATTGTCTAAGGAATAAAGACAAATTTGTAGGAAAAGAATATTACTTATACCCTATCATAATATTACATTTTCATTCCCATAAATTTCAAAATTTCCTAACACAAAAAATAATTAAAGCATTCCAAACTCCTTCAATAAAAAAATATATATCGCGAGGAATTCGGTAACGGTGCGAAAGAATTTCACGCCTAATTTTCGTCGCAGAAAACACGGACCTTTTTTTTCCTTCCCAAAGGAACGCAGAACACAGAGATTGGGTCTATAGGAACACCTGCATAAATCCAGATGTTTGATCAGAACGGCACGATTAGAGCGGAAATCGGAATGCGGTTTTCATGGCAGAACGAGAGAAGCGCAAAGTGGGTTGCCGGATGCGTGGAGAACATAGCAATAAAAAGGCCCCTGGGGTCGATCGCGGCCATTGTGCATGGACTAAGCCTGAGCTACCGTCGGGTAAGCGCATACTCGAATAAAGTGGCGTGTCCGAATGAGTAATAAGCGTGCCGGGGCGTAGCCCGGTTGGTTAGCAAGCCGACGGCGGTGGGGTCTAATTGGGCCCCCGTGCTACGCACGCTTCTGCAGTTCTGTTTTGTTTACTCTCTTCTCTCCACTCTCCCACCTTTCATTTCTCCCTTGTCTCACACCTCACCTTACTCTCGTCCCAATGCCCTTTTTCTCATTTTCCTACTTCAATTTTCCTTCCGCATAGACCTACTTTTTTTCCCAATAGATCAGAATATACCCCGATAGACCTACTTTTGGATAGACCTACTTTTAGATAGACCTACTATTAGAAAAGACCTACTATTAGATTTCCACTTTGATGCATGATCCATGATTTCTAATGGAAACTCCTCTTAGTTTCTCCGCGTTCTTGACATTGCGAATATTGCTCGAGAAGAATCTTGCGCAACAGATTATGCTGCAGTGATATTCAAGAATACGCTACGCACTTTAACAATGGGGCACGAATTGGAACAATGCATAAAAGATACCGACCGTGAAACTATTGCGAAAATTGCATTAGCAAAGTTCACATGATGTGAAAATGTCAGTCACTTTTTCATGGGTTCTGCTTGAGGAACAATTATCACTGATTCAGAATTAAATATACCCTTTTCTAAATTTAAAAATGACTTGATTAAAGCCGTCCCTAATCGCCGATATCCTTCATTTCCTCATCATTCGAGAACACCCTAATTGGAGAATTGGCCATCAAATTAGGGTCTCCCTAATTTGTCTTGATGTCTGAACTTGTAAAACTACTTCCTTGTGTCTTTTTACATAATTCCTTCACGAACTGATCATTCCCGAATAACAGAATCTTCTGACTTTAGGATACCAACATTTTTCGATCCTCAATGTACGGAAAAATGAGTACTGACCGAATTGACTAGCAGGACTTTATCATAACTCAATGAGCAATATTGCAAGGATTCGAAAGTCCCCCACCCGTGGGATGGTGAATTTCTTTGTTCCTTTTCTGATTGAAAAAAGGAACCAACCGACGGTCTTGGTCGGAGTATCGTGACTCGTCCCTTGGGTCGTATGAATAAGACGGATAAGAAGGCAGCAGCCAACCAAAGAACGGCTACCGTGCGTGCACTGGTTCACGGATAAGAAGGGAGCAGTTCCTCTTGGCGGTCGCTCTTAGCCAACCAAAGTGAGCAGCGGCTACCGTGCACCGCCCTGTGCTAAAACGTTGCTACCGGTTTTAGACCAGTCGCTACTGAGATTCTGGACCTGGACCACACCCTCCCCTCTCCGCTCGTCGATTCTGATGCCAGAAGGGCCCCAACCGCTTAGACCCTTCCATTTGATATCGAGCTAAAATGGTGGTACTCTTTATCTTCTAATCACCCAATTCTTTCCCTCTAACTTCACAAAACATAGCTTCATACTTAGATCAATTCTCATTAGCCATTAAACCTCCAAGATTGCCAATTATACGATCATAACATTGTCAATACATAAAAAGCGTAAAATGGAATAAAAATTGATGAAGAATTTGATAAATTATGATGATAGATGAACAATAATAAGAAGAATAATATGATTAATGATAAAAACTTACTTTTTCAAGAAAATGGTCCGGTGATTCCTGGTAGGAAGTTGAAGACACTTTCGGACTGGTGTTTTGGAAACTGATTGAACCACACGAATATAAAAGACCGTGAAGGACGTTGAATTAATCCAGGATGATCGAAGCACGAGTAGTGAGTAAATGAGTTGGAAGCTGCGTGAAGCCAAAGGCTGACAGACAGGTCTGGACCGTTTGGGTGCGCGGCGTCGACTGAACCTCCGGTTGGTCGGTTCGTTGGTACTTGGTAGCCCGAATAGTAGACCGAAGACGGTAGGTCGTAGTGTAACGCTAAAGGTCTCCGCTTCTTCTGGTTGGAGGACCGGGACCTCCCTACCGAACTCGAGCCTGGTGTTCTCCTGTAACCTTCCGCACAGCGCGGTGCCGAGGCTGCTGGGTGATCGTAGTAGTGGTAGTAAAGAAGAAGTAGTAGCGGTTTTTATCCCGACCGAGTCTGTCCTTGTCTCACTGGTCGCCGAATAGCAGCGCGGTTACTCACAAATCCTTCGAGACGCAGCTTCTTGAGCTCCCGCTTAGGGCCCAGCCACGGGTTGGGAGCGGGGCCCGGTCCCTCTCCTCCTCAGGACCCATCCCCACTTCTCCCTAAGGACCGCCTTCCCACCCGTGAGACAAGAGCATCCCTCTTTTCTCTGCTCGCTGATCCAGACCCTTCGCTAGTGTGGGTTCTGCACTCAGGGACTCCTACGATAAGGGGTTCTCCTACCCCCCGCGGGGGCGGTAGCCTCCACTACTCTCGCGTCGAGTCAAAGCCGGCTGCGGAGGTAGCACTCGCTCCAAAGGGCTCTCTCAGCTCTGCCACCACTCTACCACCAGTCTAGAGAGTCTTAGAGGCTTAAGTCTTTAGAATCTTGCGCCACACCTGAAACTTGTGACTTTTTTGGTGACGGCTGGAGATAATTAGCAGAGGAATTAGGATTTTGGAAAGTGTTGAGAAAGGGTACCAGGATCAGCGAGTTGAAGAATCAGGCCCACAGAAAGATTACTAGTAGTCCTAGGACAGGATCTGGAATTCCTGATCGAAATAGATTCCGGATGAGGATTTCAGTCGGAAGGGGTAGAAATCTAGCAGGGGGGACAAGGTTTCAGCTTGGGAAGGAGTAGGGAATCCCATAGCGGATCTGTTGGAAGAATGAAGATTCCTAGAGAGGAATTCTTGGTTCTGCCAAGGATGTCATGATTCCTGGAGGATTCACCAGGGAAAACTGTTTCTCCTAATCCTCCAAACTAAACTATAATGATCATGGATGAAAGTTGCCCGCTTCATCAAAGCCAAACCCGGAGATTTTCCGTTTCCAGGTGAAGAATTCAGTAGCAGAGTTTGAGGAAGCTCTTGGAAGATACGCTCTTCATTCACCAAGTGAGGTCTAGTGGCATCCTCGTCGCTCCCACTCATACCTATTATCTTTCTCACGAGTCTCTTGAGCAGGTCGAGACTTAAAGAAGAAGTGAGAGGCGTGAGTTGGAGAGAGAGGAGCGCTGTGGAGAAGAGCCTGGAAGAGAAGTGCGGGGGCCGCCTTACTGCCGCAAGGGTTCCCAGGGCACGTGGGAAATGCACAGTAG
This sequence comes from Synergus japonicus, assembly GCA_900474275.1. Lineage (NCBI taxonomy): Eukaryota > Metazoa > Arthropoda > Insecta > Hymenoptera > Cynipidae > Synergus > Synergus japonicus. The sequence continues at coordinate 22,885 of UCOH01005764.1, forward strand.
TCGTTGTCAGGCCCCCACCTCTTGGCGGGTCCAGCATTCCCCCTACCAGGGATCCTCCTGCGAGCCATCGTCAGGAGTTTAGCTCCGCCTACAAAGATCCCAATGTGCCGTGATTGGATGCTTCGGAGGCGGATGATCGCCTCCTTCACCTCCCCCGAGTTAGTGCCAGAGATGAGAGAAGGAATTCAAGAGGAATCCAGCCGCTGGTTAACGTGAGACGTTCTGATGGGGTGCGGGGGTGCGAACCCCGTGACATGGGTGGGTTCCAGGTTCTTTGGGTAGAACTCTGGAGTTTCTTTGGCGGTTGGCTTTGGAATATCGAAGAAGACGCCAAGAGAGGATGATGGCGATGATGATGATGATGAGGACAATGATGATAGCGAGGAAGACGTGGAGAACAAGGGAGGAGGACGAGGACGAGGAGATGACGAAGAATAAGTGCGCGTGGGTTGCGCAACTGGAGAAGAGGAATCCGCCATTGCTCGCGAGACCGACGCCTCCAACCACCCCCGCCAACCAGGGAGAAGACGTGACCACAGTATTTCGCATAATGAACCGAGCCGTATGGGAATCTCGAGGAGCTTAGCGTTTAAGGCATCTTCGTGATTCGCCCTGGGCGCGTTACGACTTTCGTCTGGATCTCCTCTGCTTCCGTCGCGCTTTCTTCTCTTTGTGCTGCTGAGAAGGGATTTTGTTCCCGCATCACACCGAGGGAATAAAATCCGAGTCGGGGATTTGGATAACGAAATTAGCCTGTTCAGTGACCGGCAATTTAAATTGGCTGCAGATTGAGCTGGATTGAATGCGAACCTTCGGTGGTATAACGATTTATTTTGAATAAAGAACGAGGAATGAAGAATGAAGATGTCGATTGAGAGTTTACAAGGTTTAAAAACGTTATCAGTAATCTCTTTGATGATTAATTTATCTAATTAAGAGAATTGGACTTCTAGGTGGGCAGATGAAGATAAAGTAGGGTGGTCCTCTTTACCTCGTCTCCGGCTAGACCTGTGGGTTCTCTACCTCAGACTTCTCGGAAAATAAAATGGCGGCGAACCGCAGGAGCACATCAGCTTTCGTCTCACTTGAGAAATTCTTAATAAAATTAGTTTCATGCGTTAAGGTGACAAAAGGGTTTATAGCAACTGGATGTGGGATTAAATTAATTCTAACCGCAATTATGACTCTTGAAGGAGTGAGACTAATTTTCAATTAAGGGTAAGGGAACTGGAAAGGTTTGTGCACCGCTTTAGAATTTCTTAAGCATACTTTACGAGTCATTTCAATCGAATGGAACATTTTCGAGGCAGGAGGGAATATTTCGAATTACAGAGTCTGGTTGTGTTTGAAGTGTCACTCATTCTTCAGTGACACATTCTGTGGGCTTGAGGAAACCGCATATTCGGAGACATGATCAGAGGTGCCGCCATGTTTACCGGACGGCGATAGCGCAGGAAACGGAAACTGACGGAAACAAAGCTAGGCAAACAGACGTCCACGAACCTGGAAGAATATGGAAGAATATTACCAGGGTAAATATGAGATGTCGTTATCGAAATGAAAGATAGGATGCTTCTTTCCATTGTCAAAATAACACACCTATAAAGATTAGAAAGAATAGCTAGCTACTTTCTACATACTAGACGTTTATTAACGAAAAAAGTTTCGCAGGCAACAATTAATTATTTACGAGTGTATCATAATCGTAATTTATTTAACTGAGAACAGCATAACGTATTGCATAATGCAGCATAATGCTAGACACTAAAATCTTTTTTTTGACAAACCACCAACGAGAAATTTTCGCACAATTCCACAAATCACAAGAAAGTTCACTGGTTTCTCAATCAAATAATTAATAGCATTACAAGTGGAGTGGCTTGTAATTACAAGGCTCGTAGTTCCGGAGAATGTCTGGATCGAGAGAATTGACTTGTAATAATTTACGAGGAGAGTTGTGAACATTTATTGCGTTTGAAGCATTTCAGTTTATCTCCGACTGAACTTTACTGACTACTACGCATCGAATTGATTTATTTGAAACGCCAACGCGGTTTATTCAATTTTCTTGGTTGACTGCCGATATTGGAAAATGCAGTCAGGTATAATATTTGAAAGATAGATTGATTGATTAACTCAAATTACCGAGCGCATTTGCATACCACTTTTTCCTTTAATCAAGTTTAATAATTGTCCAAGTGTTACTCATTGCTTGTAAATTACGCGGTATTCAAAGTTATCTAAATAAATTTGCGTTTTTCAATTCATCCGGAAGTGAAAAATATTCATTTCTCATTAACACCTCTCTTCCATTTCCGTGTGTGTTCAACACAATCGCTGAGCTGTCGACGTTCTCGATAGTTGTTTAGGTATGTGTAAATAGAAATATGAACCGTGACAAATATTGTCAGAAGCAATCCTGCGGTGTTAGGTTCTCAAGAGTAAGAAAGCTCGACTCGATATTAACGACGTGGGGCCTTCTGGCAAATCGACAGGTAGGGTCCCGGGACGAGATTTTAAGATAACGAGCTGAAAAGCGACAAACCTCATCTTAGGAAAACAGTACAAGTTATAAAGCGGCAGATAAGTGGATCTCCCAAGTTGGCTGGATATTCTAGGTTTCTGGGACCGGTTGCTACTCGCTTGACGATGAATTATCGACAGCCACCCTGAAAATAGGCACCTATCCTCGGTGGGCCTAAGGGCCCTCGGTGGCTCGTGGCTCCCAGGTATGCAGCCGAAAACAGGAAAGTCGATATATCTCATTTATCGCGTCAAGTAATTTGGACTCTCTTTTTCACTCGACATGTTTGACTTAATGAAATTCGAGGCTGATGAAGTTGTTAAGAATTCCAATATCCTTCAAATCTCTTTCCTCCTCAACGAATCTCCAAGTGGAGTTAATTATTGTTTTGCTTGAATTCTAATTGCGACATTTCCCACTTGTACATTCCTCTGATTCACGTGAATTTGTAAACGAGAAATTATTTCACGCAAAGCCTCAGTAGCGAGACAAGTTTCTCGTTACAAATGATGTATCGCATCGGATAAGATCTTTCCTATTGCGAGTAGTTCTCTGTCAGCTCCTGGATTTTCATCTTGCTATCATGCTCATAAGTTATGCGTTAACGAGTCTCTGAAAAAGGCGAAAGACCGCCAGCATCGCGCTCATAATAATTTTCTAACATATATAAATGACTCTCGAGTCGTTAAGTAGGAGAAATCAACATATAAAACATATAAACCCGAATGAAAGACCCGTTTATTTCGCATAATATTTTTAGAGCGACTTGATAGTATTGTACACGTTCTCTCTTTTAAATGATATTATTCCTTTTTTAAAAGTGACTATATTCCGGTACATGGGAGCATACACAGGAATAGATTTGTCATCGGGAAAGGGACCCTTCGAGGGGTCCGCACTCCCTCCGGAGGGGTCCGCGGTCCGACGAAACGCAAAGTCGCATGTCTAAGCTGAGGCCGCCAGTGCACGGAGCAAGGAAGGCCCGATGGCACGAGAGGGGACCTAAGACGATGATAATATCTGTCCCCCGCAACGGCGGCTAACATCAAAGCAAAGTACGTTTCTCTCTCGGCGAGAAGTCGCGAGTCGCAGATATGCGGACGCACCCAGCACAAACGTGTGCGTACACACAAGCGATTCCTAATGGTGGTTCCACAAGAGATACGAGGCCCATCCATGGCTTACATTGTATCCTGCATTCCTAACCGTCCTCTGCCAAGAACAAACGAACTTTGACACCACTGCCCACGCAATTATTTTGTAAATTCAATTCTCACACTTTTCCCTCTGGACATTCTTTTTAGTTGATCTTTCCTGTCCGTGCAGAAAGACTTGTTTCAATCAGTGACTGATTGAAAAGAATAAAATGGTGAAAGAATAAAAACAAGTGATTCAGAGAAGAAATAAGGAAAAGTGTGGAAAGGTTGAGCCTCGGTATGAGCTTAAAATTGGTACATTATCCTTTGAAGTACCTAGTTTTGTTTTACGAGCAGATCACAATCTCGTTCCCCTCAATATGCTAAGATATTGAAGAAATTAAAACGAGGCACTTTTCGGTAGATGATTGTGATTTTAGTGGAATTTTTTGCATGGGGCGCGATGATTATGGATGAGAAGGATATGGAGGGTCCATTGTGAGCCAGGCTTTACCCTGAGGCAAAAAAGCAGTGGAGAGGAGTTGGTTCGCATAATGGGTATAGGATGAAGTTGAGATTGTGGATGAAGCCGCACCTTGGCCGTATGCGGCGCGTTATGCTCCGCCCGCAACACGAGCGACGCAAAGTTTATTGCGACCACCGCATTGCAAGGCCCAGTCTCTCCTACATGACACCGCCTATCTATCCAACCTCATGTATACCCATAGTAAAAGCAATACCGAGCGATAACCCGACGATATTATTCCTCTCGAATGTACCATTGTCTCTTTTCTCCGCTCCTTCAAGCACTCTTTCAGTTTTCAGTAGAAACTGACGTTTTAGTCAGACGATAAGGGTACTGCTACTTTATCCCTAAGCTCGGCTCCCACAGGTGTTTTCTCATTATTCCTGTGCAGAAATTGTCGCATTTAGTTCTATTTTAAGTAGGGTTTTTTTTTAATGAGACCTTGGTTGGGATTTCTATTCTCAATAAAAATATTCTTTATGAATTAGGCAATATATGTAATAATGTAATATAAAAATGAGATATTGTTGATAATGAAATAGGGCATTGAAGAGTTTTCCACGTCATAAGCGAACATCGATTAAAAATAGTGAATTTCTAACATTTTTTACAATTAATTATTTATGAAGATATGAGATGGTTATTTTTATGCATGGAAAAATTGACTAATTGTGTATTGTTGACAGGCACGGATATATTTTTAGAAACTTTAAATTGGTTTTTGTGGAAATTGTTTATTAAACTACATTTTGTGATTATATTTTATTCATAATTTTGAATAACTAGAGATTTAATCAGATTGCAATTATATTACAAGAGTTTTTAAGGGATTTCAAAGAATTTCACAGGATTGCAAAAGATTTAACAGATTTTGAAAAGTCCAAAAACATTTTTTGATTTTAAATTATACTTCAACATCTTGAAACTTCTTTAAATTTTTTGAATTCCCTAAAATCACTTGAAATCTCTCGAAATCGCTTTAAATTGTTTAAAAATTAAAATCTCTTTCAATCTCTTCAAATCTTGATATTTTTGAAATCTAGTATTCTTAAAATCCTTTTAAATTCCGTAGAAACACTTGAAATTTCTTGAAATCTCATTGAATTCCTTAAAATCACGTGAAATCTTCTGAAAATCCTTTAAAATTCTTTAAAAAAAATACTTAAAATCCCTTAAAATTAAAAAAAAAAATTTAATTACTCTAAGATCTCGAAACTCTCGTGAATTATTTTGAAATTCTTTAAAAATCCCTTAAAACCACTTGCTTCCATACAATTACTACCCCTTTTTTTTAAATAACATTTTTAACGTAATCAGCTCTGTAAATAATGAGTCATTGATAGTTTTTAATCATAATGGGGTATTGACCAGTTTTTCCTTGATGCGCCTTGTGAGATCCTTTCCAATTTTTCTGATTAGGACCACATTAAAACTCGAAAAAATTGTCTAGAACCCCATTTCTTTCTTTTGGAAAAGTGAAAATATTTTTTTATTCAAAAAATTATTTTCATTCCAGGTTCTTTAAGTTTACGTAAATATTTTTAGCGTTATGTGGGCTTGATGCTTCTTTTTGGCATCGATACTAATGTTCTGTCAAAGTCTCTGAATTGTGGCTATTGTGGAAGATGGGAGAGAAAAGTTACTTCCCTTTTACGAAGTGAAAAACAGAATTAGTTTCAGTCACCCGGTGGTGTGGACCATTGGACGGTCTGAAAAGCAGTAGAACAATCGAAGAACGAGAATTTCTGAATGAGCCGTGAACCACTATTATGAATGAATGAATGGAAGCGGCGGTCTTGACTCGTTTCCCTCGCTTCCTTTTCCTCGCCTAGAGCGAGCGTGAATGAGTACCTGCAATCCAACTGACCAAGTCGCTCTTTAGGCACTTAGCTTCAAAACTGAACGAGCCCCGCCCGCGATCCTTTATTTCCAATCTTATCTCTTTGCATTCTGTAACAATCGACAGGGGATGCTTTCCGTAATGATGGTGTGTATTTTCAAAGTGCTGGGATAGAAATGAGAAATGAGGAAGAGATTCACAAGAAACGAGAATTTGAGGACAAGATGAGACTGGAAACTTTTGCAGAATCATGAGGGAGTTAGACGAGACGGATGGCAAGATAAACTGAAAAGATGCTGAGAAAATAATGATGACAGTGAGATGACACTGAGAAACTATGAACTAAGATATTAATAACTGACAGAAAGAAGGAAAAAACAGTGAAACTTTAAAAGTTAAACTTTGTTGAATTCCGATTAATGGAAAAATCCCAGGAAAAGATCTGAATGACGAGCAAAATTCAGCATTAAAAAAATAAGTTTGTATGGGACCAGTTTCGAATTCCTGCCTCGCATTAAATCTTATCTTGAAACAGCTTTTTCACACTTTAATTCTTCGTTGTAGGCCCTTCGATCTCGACCTGTTATCCAGTGAAAAACGACTCTGACCACTGGCAGAGATATTTAATTCGAAAAAAAAGTAAAGCTGTGAATGCGAGAGGAATTATATGAAATAGGGATGAGGTGTTGAGAGAAAGTGGTGAACATTTCTAGGATTAGAGAAAAAGTTAACAGAGATAGAGGGAAGATTCTTTGTGTTTAACCTTTTTCCAAATGACCAGAACGGCAAGATATGTGGCATCGTTCCGAAAATGAAAGCAAAAGGTAAATTCCATACACGCATTTACACACGGATGCTGGCTTCTTTAGGATCAACAAATAAAAGGAAGACGCTCGACTTATCTCGTTTCTAAATCCTTCGAGAAAATTTGCATACTCGAAACTTGGTTGTCGCAGTCACTGTGTCACGTAAATATACTTTCACGGATTAGAGCTGCAAATTTCGGAAGTGCGAGGAAAAAAAAGGTTCGAGTAAAAATGAACATTGAAGGAACAGAGAATGCTTGAATCTATATTTTTTAGAGTACATACATTATTCAGATAAGTCAACTTAATGAATATTACATGCAGTCATTAAATAATACTTTCTCATCTCTATATATCAGCTGCTATACAAATTCAATGTTACGAGTTATTTTCCCAATAAAAATTCCTAAAAGATACAATCGCAAAAAAGTCCGCTTTGCTGAAATATCTGAGGGTGTTTCCGATGATCTTGCACGCGCGTTGGAAGGTTTTACGACTAGGTGAGGAGCGCATAACACAGCGATGGCTTTACGGGCTCACTAAAGCTGACTAAAAATCGACAAACAATATATTCCGAGGATATAGTACAGCCGTAGTTCTTGGTGTTGACGAGGCGTTACAGATGATAAGTCCTCGTCTTCGTCGTCGTTTGCGATGTCGGCGACGGCGGCGGCTTTCTGTGAAAATTTCGGCGTAACTCAAAAGCCAAGACAAACATGGGCGTGTTTCACGACAACCGCCAGGTCGGTAAATCCGGTAAAGGAATAAGTCATAACGCGAATGAAGTAAGTACATATGTACGCACACGTAATGCCCATCATTATCCATACCTAAACTATTACACCCGTGTGATGCTGGAGAGTAAAAAGAAGAAATTCTTCTTCTTATTCAAGGTTTAGGACGCAGCTACTTAAAATTCCGAATTACAATTATGTAATTTTTAATGCGTAGAATTGCATACAGGACGATTATCCTTGAGGCAATAGAGTGATTAGCAGCGCGCTATTGGCCGTATTATTAGTAGCGTGTAGGTGTAATGAACGGTCGTGCCGCCATTTTTTTTCTTGAATTTTTTTAATTTGTATCTCGATATGTGTAGATTGTAGAACTATTGGCCTGCACCTTCAATGAGTACGCACGTCCGTATTATTATTACGCGACTCACTATTCCTTACTTGGAAACTATGACGCACCCTGTAAGCACTCCTGCGCTGTCATTGTCATTTATCTGTTCTATTGAGCTCATTTTTGCAACGTGGGAAACATTTCATGTTGAGATTATTGGGTAATTATGGCGGCTCATTGATTCATCTCAAAAAATGTATATAGGTGTATTTTGGTGAATTTTGGAAAGACGGATATGTTAATTATTTTTGTAATCGTGTACTGATTTATTTTATGTAATTTCCGAAAATTTCAGCGAGATATCTTCTTTAGTCTAAAAATAAGAAGCCGGAGAAAATTACCATTTGCCCCTAAGTATTATTTACATTCGACTTTACGGTACACGTAACGTTAAACGAGTAAGGAGTGTAGTTTTACGATTGCCGGAAATAACCCACTGCAACATTTACGCTTACGATTACATATTGGATGCAAAAAAAAAATGAGAAGACGAGAATATAATCCGGGATTTTCTGTTTTATAGGAGTAAACTTCTATTTTACGTCGCTTTACAGTTTACAATTTAAACAATTTCTAGCTTCCTGGTCTAATCCGTTAATCGATTAAAGTCTAGAAAAACAACACTCACATTATTCATTTTCATTTAAGAATGTCCATAAAAATACTTTTTAAATTTATGGTATAGATTTCAGGTAAAGAGATCTGTTAAATCAGTTAAACATACATTTCTGAAAAGTTAATCATCACGTTATGAAATGTTATGAATCACGACGTGTCATTCATAAGATAAGAACATTTTTATTTATTCGTGACAAATATCTGCGGCCCTGAATACCACTGTAAGAGGAAAAAATATGAAGTCTCAACTGGCAGGTGAGGAAGAGGAACGAAGCTCTCAACGCCAAACTGTCTCGCATGCCGTCGCCTTGGAATCGATAAAAAGGACTTTTCTTATCACTTTCAAGAGAGATTATCTGAAAAAATCTGAATCATTCTTTTCTTAGGAATCATTAAGTCGATTATAATTAAATACTTGATAGAAATTATAGTACTAACAATAAGTAATCAAAATAGCATAATATATCATCAGGATGAGAATTCGTGATTTGAATTCAAAGCGTGAATTGTGAAGGAAGAATAAGTTCAAGTACAAATACTAATACATTGTTTGGCATTATTTAAATTGCTTGTCAAGAGAAGACTAATAATTGACGCCCCACATTGTTGAAGTAATGACAGCGCTCGACGAAAGGAATTCGCTGAAATATTCACGGTGTCATGGTCGTCAGGTCGTGCAGACAGGCGTCGAAGAAATGCCCCATGAAGAGAGAAACATTTTTCAAGAGCTTCATTTTCATCCGGAAATACCAATTAATCTATTAAGATTATTTTTATTACCACACTTCAGAGATGAGTAAATCGTATTACAATAATTATCAAATATTTGAACGTTATTGAAGTATATTACCGGTGTTGACATAAAGAAACATAAAAAAAATAGAGGTTTCGAAATCCTGGCTAATTATTGCCAGTGGACTTTTATCAGTGAATTGCGGTAGATAAGATGAAACCGCTTTCTGCAGATTAGGAGAGTTTTACGTCGCGATTCTTCTGCGTTTGGCGAGATATCGTGGGCCATTATTACTTTATCGATATATGACCCGCTAATAAGCGAACTGCATTAGCTGGATTATTTACAGGCACAGTTAGATAAATTGGCACTGCGCTTCAAATCTTTACAGATATGTAGACTAGTTTAATATTAACACAAGATATTGCATTATTACAGAATAACATAGAATTTCATCCACAATAATCGATTATTTTTATATTTCTCAATGATTCTCATCGTTTCCTCTTACATAAGCAATTTGATACCGCCAATCAAGATCATGCACAATTTTTACATATACTTATTTCCATGCATATTATATAAGCCATATTAGCATTTTTATCTGAAATAAAACCGCGCAGTAAAAATCTGCGTAAAAATCTGCGTAAAAATCGTCTCGACGAGTCGACGAAGTTTGCGAACAGAAAGAAATGCTTGCGGAAGGCCTCGGTGAACGATTTATCGGCGAGACAAGCTTGCACTGGTACCAACACAACTAGGGGGATTACCATAAGTTCGCACACACGCCCTTCTGAACGTGGTTCTCTCGTTTCAGCGCCCACGCGTCCGTCGTTTCGCGCGCATTGGAAATGGACCTCCATGCGCGAATTGTAATGTCCACGTATGGGACGTCGATGGCCCTGGAAATGGCCCTCGCTCTCTGGTAGTCCCGATAAAGCACCCCTTTTATCTTGACTCTGCTCGTAAAAACTACCTTTCGCCAGACATAAAACTCATCGAGACTTGCCCATCGACTTAAGCGCGGACACCTATCGCGCCCATTTCATTTTTGAAAAAACAAAAAAATCTAAAATCCCCTGGATCTGGATTGCTGAACGATTTCTCCAGATTTGCGTAAATTTTATTCGAAAATCAAATCCTTTTATTGGGGCTCGATGAAAATTTATGCCTGAGTAAAAGACTTTTTCGCGAGTTGCGAAAAGATTGGAAGATTGGATTATATGCAGGTTTCTAAATGTGCAATGCGTCTCGCCAGGAATAAGTGAGGATTACTAGACTTATGTAGATAAATAGTCGTTGTAATGAACTATGAATAAATTTGAATAAAAATTTTCAATTATAAACTTAATTTCATACAATAAATCATTGGGAATCTGACATGGCGCTTCTGAAGATTCATTCTCGTGCAATGAACCATCTTCTAAACAATCAGTGTGAAAAACAGACACACAGCGTGCGTTCATTTTTTTACGTCCTTCCTTGGCTTTACTCAAGCGAACAAGAAATCATTATCGTGAATAATCGACTTCACGTCAATGCGATTAATGCTTTTCATTGATCATATAAACTATGCGGCTCAAAAGGCGGTAGGATTGCTTTATTGCTATTATTATCGTTGTAAAACATGTATCCGACTTCCGATCAAGGTTCGACTATCGAAGTCATCAATCAAAAGAAACACTGTCTTAAGAAACTTGTATATTTTCCTATGAATTATTTACTACCATATTTTAAATGAAAATTAATAATTCAATTATTTTGTAAGAAAAATTACTAATTGTATTTATTATTTTCATTCTATTTAATAGATATTAGATTTAATGTTTAATATTAAAGATATCCTGTGAAGCATATTAAACAAGATTTGAACAAATCAAAATGTTTCTCAAGTGAAAGGAAAGAACAACTAACTCCGTCTATCTAGGATCATGTGAAATTTACTATGGCGACTGATATTAAGGTCATGTGATACTTACCATAGGAGCATCTCCCTTCGGTAAAACAGTTATCAACTTTTTTCAATGTTATGAAAAAATAAGAATGCATAGCGACTTTTTAAAATATATTTGCCATTTTCCAGAGTTTCAGCAAAAAATACTTATTACTGTGGACAAAAATATGAAAAGAAGGAATTTTTTGCTCATATGGTAAGAATCATATCCCCTTAAGGTAATGTATCAGCGATCCTATTCCTGACATGTTTTGTTTGTCAAATAACTTTTTTTATATAGAATATATCGACTTGAAAATTTGTGGGATTAATTAAAAATCACTAATGAAATTTTTGCTTGGTTCTAAATTTTTACAATTACAGAATATTGTTTATAAAAAAGGGTGTCTTATATTGCAGACAGTTGAATGTCGGTAAGGTGGAATCTGGCTGATACCTTTAGAGGATAAAAGAAGTTATAATCTTTTGTTGTTAACTATTTCACTCTTTTGATATAATTAATTTTTTACTATTTATTGGTAATAATAATCACAGTCTGTTATCAATTGCATTATAAAATTATATTCTCATCAGTCAATAAATAAAAAATGTAGATAATCAGTAAATTATTCTATAGAAAATTAAAAAAATTTTTTACAGTATTTAGATTATTTTAAACCAAAATATTTGTAAAAAAATGATTTCGCTTATCAGATTGTAAATATTTTTTGGTGTGTAAAAAAATGTATTGTTAATTATCTTAAGATACAAAATTTTAATACAAATCATAACTTTTTGAAGTTGTTTTTGAAATAAAAATAATCAGGATAAAATATTTTAATTTGTTGGTATATTTTTCATTATTTACTATTTTTCTTATTATTTTCGGTTTGAAGTAAGGAATTTTTGTCGTCTCATTTTCGTTGGAATGTGGCTATTATCCCTGGACCATAAAGATTCAAGATGGCGAACAAAAGGAGACCAAAGCATAGTGAAACGAACATTTCTCGAGAAGTGAATGCCGAAGGGTCTTTGCCCTGAACTACTCCATCTTATAATGACTTTGCACAATTAGATTTCCTCCTTAGTTTATAAGAAAATAATAAACATACAACTTTAAATCGAGTTCATTCGAAGTTTTAAAATAAAAACGAGTAAATTATATGCACGTAATATTATTTTTTATTTTTCTCTTTCTTATTATAATTTACAAACATTCTTATTTCAACGCTCGTATAAATCTAAAAATATAGATACTTAAAAAGGCGTATAATTACGTCCTAAAAATAACAGAAAAGATGCAATCAATCTCACATTTGGAATGTTTCATGCACTGCTTTCGTTATAGATAATAAATTGTACATTTTTATATAATATAACTATTCATAAATCGCATTACGTCTCTCAGACACCTGCATAATAAATTGTAAAACTCACTCACACTTTGTCTCTCATCTTCTCTCACAAAACACACGATATAACATTTTTATTTTTTTTAATCAATTTTTTTATCATAAAATAGGGACCAAAACATTCAAATTATTATCTCTTGGTCTATAATTTCTTCATGAAAAATTCGTCGACTTGGAAGACCTTCATTTTTCTTTAAAATCACACAATATACCTAAAACATACAAAATTTTTGCACCGAAACTAAACATTTATCACAGAATATTTAAATGTTTTACGAATATACATTTGAAGTTTTTATTAATTTCTGGCAATGATTTTTCTATATATTTTCTTTCAGATCAATATTTTAAACATATTCTATTATATAGAAATTATAGAAACATTTATTTTTCAAAACAGAAAAAGGTCTTTCTAATAGTTTGAAATGGCGTAATCATTTTATGGCCACTGAATATGCGTTTTGGAATACAAAGGGTCACTTAATGGTCATCCTTTGGGAAAAAAGGACCTGCCAAACTCTGAGGAGGGTCGAAATATTTTTAGAACTCGAAGTTCGGAGAGCAGGTAAAAGTAGTTTAGGACTGGGTTGCTGTATTCCACCTGCCACCGAAACAGTGGCACAGGTTGGCCATGTGACCACAAAATTTGCATTCTCCTTTGCTTAAAATTCGCACCGACAAGGACAGAGAATCCGGCTTTTTCACCTAGTCACATATATTTTTTTCCCCTCCTTTTTTTTACTCATCCTTTTTTCCTTCCAAACTTTAGTTTAGTTTAGGTTTACAAAATCAAATCGAAATACTTTATCTTCTTTAAAACTTAAAATTTCCACAAAATATTAACAGCACTTTACAAACTCTAACAACTATTTCTACCTGCAGGCACCTGCACAAAGGTACGTAATATGTACACACAAAATACGTGAAAATCCTATGTAAACTCGAAGGTAGACGACTGTGTACTTTCGTCCTCGCTGCGTGAAAATGTGAAAAATATAGTGACAGGAACGAGTCTTGAAATTTGAAACCAACTTCGAAGAAGAATATTTTTATTTACAAGACGCCACCTTTCACACATTCATATGTATTTTTGAGATTAATATTTCCCTCTCTAAGTTTACAAGAATTATTCTTCACAAAGTAAGACAAAATTTTAGGACTTGTTCAAAAAGTTTCAAATTTCAAGCGTCGAGTAATGGCAGCTTTTCAGTTGAAATTCCTACTGATGAAAACTATTAAAGGATCAAATATAATTCTTTTATAGACATCTATATATATATATTTTTTTTTACTAACAAGAGTACAATTGAAAAATTGCTTTCTCCTAAATATTCAACAAAATTTTTTAACTAAAAAGCCACCATTGAGCACCGGTTAATGCGCAACACGTAATATAAAAATGAAAAGTATTAGCATAAGCCTCAGACCTTCGCTTACGTGATATCACATCAGGTTCTTGTTCTCATCTACGTCTTTATCAAATTGATATCAACGACGGATTCTAAACAGTATTAATTATGCTATGTACAAAAATGATTTTAAAATCTAGATATCTAATAATTGCAGAGGCGGGCAAACTTAAAATACATATTTAAGTTAAAAGCAATTGTAAATAAGTATTTTTTACAATTTATTTAAGTACTCTATAGTTTTATATACACCCTTCTTCCAAACACTCAAAACTAAAGTAAAATACTTTTCTTTCAATTTATCTCGATTGTTTCTTGTCCATAAAAATCTCTCTAAATATAGATTATATTTAGATATATTATCAAAATGTAAATTTCATGAAACATATAATTTTTAATGCTATTTTGTAGCTAAATACATTTTTACAAAAATTTTGCCCACCTCTATTGAGTACAACGGCTCATGATATTGTTATACAATTATTATATAGTCTATAAAAGACTGTATCTTAAAATGCTGCGTTTGCTGCTAGATAATATCACTTGAAAATATTTAAAATTGCACCTTCAGCGCGGATTGTACATAAAAACGATTTTGTAAGTATAAATTCAATAACCACTCGAGGTCCACAAAGCCGAACATTACGCGTTCGACTCGATTATAATCTATTAACAGTCAACGGAAATAATTAAAATTCGTGTTCTAAACACTGGTTTTTTTAAATTAATAGTAATTTCCCTTCATAGTGGAAAATGAAATACTTCTTGTACTGCAATGTCGCCCCTGCTTGCCATGTTTTCTTTAATATTTTCCGAGAGGTATTCAGATCAATTGAGAAGCATTTTCTCATAATTTTCATAAATTATAGACTTTTAAGGCAAATTACTTCAAATTTCTGAGGAAATATTTTTCCAAGATTATAAAATTGTCTACCATGTTTAGCTGCTCCTCAATAAAGATCTAATATACCATGTACCATCTCAAGATCAGAATACGAAATCTGATATCAAATTTGACATCTTCTACCGACGCATGATATCAGCAATGGTGAATCCTTGCCTCACAGGTGCAGGTCTAGGTGGAGGAGGTTGAGGAGTAGGTGCCCTAGGTGGTCGAACCTCCTCTTCTCGTTCCCTCTCCCTTTCCCTCTCCCTTTCCCTTTGTCTCTCCCTTTCAAATTGTCTCTCCCTTTCCAATTCTCTCTCCATTTCTCGCTCCCTCTCTTTTTCTCTCTCCTGCAATTCCAGAAGAACCCTCGAAGGTCCTGGAGAACCAAGTCTTCGTCGATAGGAAGAAAGAATTAAAGGTGGAGGAGGTGGTAGAGGAGGTGGTGGGTTTTGTGTAACGGAAAGATTTCCACTGCTAGTTATGGAAGGTTTCACCTGCAAAAGGTCTCTTCTGATTTGTAGCTGTGGCCTGGAAGGTGGAGCCTGTGGTGGAGGTTGTGGATAACTCGATGATCCACTTGATGACCCCCCAGTTGATGATGTTGAAGGCGTTGCTATCGAACTCGAGGAAGCTGATGAGGGTCCTGGCTCAGGACCACAATCCTCTTCCGGACTGTCTTCATCTCGAAGAGCCTCTTTCAAAGCTTCAGGAGGAACATCTCCAACTGCATGAGTCAGGGCGTGTCTTCGAAGGTCACAATTTCTACGGAAAACTTTGCCACATGAGGTACACTCGTATGGCTTGTGATCTGTGTGAGTCAGAAGATGAGTCTTCAAATTGGAACGCTGATTAAAGCTTCTGTCACAAACAGGACACTTGTGTGGTGACTCCTCCATGTGAAGGATTTTGTGGACCGCTAAGGTCCTACTCTGGCAGAATCCCTTTCCGCATTCTCCACACTTGAAGGGCTTCTCCTTGCTGTGGATGTATCTGAAATTGATGATATGTTATTAGACGTCATTCTAGAAAAGCAGATTAGAAAGATTATCAAAAACAGATTAAAAACAAGTTCCTTACCGATGATCCCTGAGATGATCTTGTCTCCTGAAAGCTTTGCCACAGATGTCACATGAATATGGCCTCTCATCAGTGTGGGTTCTTTCGTGGATGAGTAAATTATAAGACTTGGTGAACTGTCGGTTGCAGAATTTGCAAATGAATTGCTTTTTAGGTCTGGAAGCTCTGCCAGGAGCCCTGAGAAGTCTACGATCCAGGTGCTGATGACCTAGGGGACCACCGGGTGGGTAGAGAGCAGAGCTTCCAGGAAATGGTCCCGGGAATACTGGATAGCCAGGTGGAGGTTCCAGGAGAGGAGGTGGTGGTAGGAGTAGACCCCTAGCAACCAACTCCTTCCTTTTGTCAGCCATCATAGCCATTATCTCGTAACTGGAGGTGGTTTTCCTCCCCGAAGATTCTGGTCCTTCATGATCCTGGTTCGAGGAAGACGATCCTGAAGGTGGACCAGATAAGTGGTGCATCTCTCCAGGATAAGGTGCTAAGTGGAGTCTTGATGGTACTACCGGAACAAAGGCTGAGGACTCGCGATGATGCGGATGTCCCAGTCCTGCCACGAGACTATGATGATGATGATGATAAGCTGCGATCGCTCCTGAGGGGTCGAAGCTTCTTGATGATGATGGTCCTGCACTGGATGAGGAGCTTGACGAGGGGCGAGAACCCAACATGTCTCGTCCTCTGGATGACTCCTCGACGGCAGAGGCCGACGACACCACTAGGTCTGTCGGCATGCTGGCAACTGGAAAGAAATTTCTTGTTATTATTTTTTTTCTTGGGAACATCTCTTCGGTTTGTTGACATCTTAAACAATTAGAATATGCTAAAGAAGAGAAGTAAAAGATTTTGTAGTTGTAAATTTTACTACTGGAACGGATATAATTTATTAATTAGGGGACACCTAAATGACAACTCGATTCCAATGCCTGAAAGGAAAAGTGTGGGAATATGAATTTATTGAAGGATAGTTACGTCGTGGCGCAAGAAAGGCAGTTGTAATAATTGTTTCCGATTTTTGTACTTTCACCTTATCTCTATCAACCGAAACCGTTTATGCTCGTTGACCCAGAAAATGGTATCGGCTCCCACGGGTGCACAAAATATTTCGACTCACTTAGAAAGTATTTCGTCGAAATATCGAGTAGGGTCAATGCTCTAAGTGCGATAACCATCCGAATCCACTTTACTTGTATGGACGTTTATCGATCGATCATAGAATCCCAAGGTTCACGGCCCAATGGTTGCACAACGCCTATCCATGGTGCTTTGGAACTAGTACCGCAACCAGAGTTTTCATCCGAAATCAAGAAGCAATCAAAAAAGACCATCGAGAAAATTAGGATTGAAAAAGAGATACGGCAAAAGAAAGATTGCGAGGATCCTCAATCGGTAATCTTCGTCTATCCGCGTGTTTTACGAACGTGGACTGGTTATCTGAACAAGCACACCTGCCAACATGGCTTCCGCGGTCCCGTCATGGCTGGTCCCAGCAGCCATGTTTGATCAGAAATACCCGTGCGTTGCGAGAAATACTTTCAAAGAGAATACCCTAACTAAAGTTCTTCCAAAAGAGAAAAGCGACCTAGACTTGTCTTTACCTTGACTCTGGAACTTCTTGTGGAAGGAGTTCAATCAGATTTGTTGATTTTTAAAGGCATCTCTGGTGGATATTCAAGGGGCCCACTGATCCTTCCTGAAGGATCACAACCTTCTTGATTAGAAGCAATTCCTGTGTAGAATCCAGTACCAGTCATCCAATTCCAACCATTCGGGTTGGTAACTTTTGGGTACTGTTGCGCTATCTCTCCTTACAGAAATCCATCTCACTCACACAAACACACACTGGCACACCTATGTTCACCTTGGCACTTAGTTACACTAAAAACAACACGCTAACTTCACTTTTGCTTCAGAACTAGATCCGAAGTGGTTCCAAGTTGTTGGTACCACTTCCTACGCTGGAGAACCACTTCTTCCGCGATTTTAATCCGGAGGAAAAGAGCGGAGGCTCGCTCAAGACTCTAGTTTCGAGGAGCGCGGTTTACTGCGTGTCGGACGCCGTCAGGTAAGCTTCTTCGCACACACCCACGCAGGTGAGTCTCACGCTTGATCTACACGCACAAGATACAGGTAAGAACTCACAGGGAGTCTTTCCATTTGGCGGCCGCTAGTAGCGCTGCTGCTGGATGCTGCGCGGCGTTTCTCCATCCTTTTTTGCCTCTCGCGTGTGGAGATCTGGACCAGGTAGAAGGCAAAGGATGGAGAATGTAAGAAGGAGGGAAAAGCCAAGGCAACCCACCTGAAAGACAAGGAGATCCTCAGGTACTGCCGACTCCGAGTCGTGCAGGTTGAACGCAGGAGGTTTAGGCGGTAGGGAATGGTATGAGGGACAGGTGTGGATCAAAAAACTGATGTGCCCCCGTTCAGTGGCAACAGATGCTGCTTTTCCCCGGGATCAAGCTGCTGCAGTAGTTAAAAAACAGAGGATCATCCGGCTACCCTTCCGGGAAGTGGAACTGATTTTGTTTTCATTTGTTAGACGAATCGTGATCAGCTTCTTGGCTTTGAAGATTGTATGACTGAAGAAATACTCTTCAGCTTGATAAACATGATTTCCGTCTAGGTATAGACAAAGTTCATCAGATGAATTTGACGAAACTTCATTTGTTCTCTTAAGAGGATTGACGATCTACGAAAAGAACACTTTCCGGAAAGATTACAAGCCTTGTGATTGCAGCGATACTATCAGCATCAGAAACAAATGTTTTATAGTACTTTAACAAGCTTTGAAAGTAGAACAAATCCCACATGGTCTGCTGATTACTCATATAGAGATTATCATTAGAAATTATCATTTGATTATCATCGTCATCATCAAGTTCCAAACAAGAGCTATGCTAGAAATAAAGTACTAGCTCAGAAAGGACCAATTTACGAAAAAAAATAGTTCAAGAAGGGATACAAGTGCACCTGTAGGAAGCCGGATTGAGTCCGGCACTGAGGGAGATTGAACGTTGGTGGGTTAAGAGCGGGGGGAGCGGTCGGTGCACCCCGCTAGCCAGAGGCACTACGAGATCGAGACTCGGTCTCTTGGCGGCAGCCGCCGACGCCCAGCCGGTTTTACACCGGAAAACCGATCTTGATTCTCTGCAGCTAAACTAAACTATTCGAAAATCCCACTGGAACTCTTGATCTATCCAGACTACATCTTTCTAGGACCAGGCTACTGACCTCGCTCAACCATCTCGAGTCAAGCATTTACACCAGACCTTCGAATCATCTTATCGATATATACCAGATTCACATTAATTCACGGAAAGTGTGGAAGGGGTTGCCAGGTGGAACGTGTACTTGCGGAATCAGGTGAACCGTGATCGTAAGCGAGACAGGTGTCATACGATCGACCGGTCTTACGTGGCTACCCACCAGAACCACAAGTAATAGTACACTCGATAATCCAGAAGCAATTTGAATTTTCTACTCTGCTTTCTGCTTTCCCTTGATTGGAAACTCACTCATGAGGAATCCAGGTGGTTCACGGATGTTTCTGGTGGTTCCATGAGAAATCTGGTTTGTCAGTTTCAGATGATCAGAAGATTGTATTTTCTGTAACAGGTCTAGTTGAAATTGAAGTTTACAACTTAACTGAACTGAACTGAACTGAACTGAACTGAACTGAGCTGAAGAAGAACGAAGAAGAATACTTCATGATTGAAGGCCAGAGAGACATAAATAGACCCTCTGATTTTATCATTAGATTCTGATTACTTCCATTTCCAGAACTCTATATACCACTCAAAAAGGCCGTTACAATATACCATTCTACAACAGTTATATCCAATTATCCACTCGATGAGATATGTAACACAATCTGTAACTCTTACATAACTATCATATTTCTCTGACTTGTTTTACCATTCGGAATTCTCGATACAGGTTTATATTACAATAATTCTTTATTCTGGAGAAATGATTGCACAAGACCATGTCTGGTGTCATAAAATCGACAGAATATTATCATTCTAAACTTAAAAGACAGCTAACTTGTGAAACTTGTGCATAAATTCTGGAAATGTATAAACAGTAGACTCTGAACTACACCTTTCTGAATTACACCTCTCTGAATTACACCTTTCTGAATTACTCGGCCTGTTTCATTTTGTGTAAAGTCCGAGTCACCAACTGCTTGGACGATGTTTAACACCGCCATTCGCTCATAAATGTGCGTCTATTCCGGTTCTGAAACGGTAGATAGACGACAATGCTTATGCCTTTCATGATAGTTAAGAAGGATGTATGTACCTGGGTGTTATCGTTGTCTTGAGGATTACAAGTTATCGTGCGATTATTTCTTACGACCTACCGTGCATCGTTTGTATGCGCGAGTTAGGCAGCAAAAAGAGAGGCAAAATGAGAGAGGAAGATGAAACAGAGGAAAAAAGAGGGACTGAACGTGAGACGAAAAGGGAACGAAGAAGCGGGACTAGTCGGCGAATCCTGAGCTAAAGGAATGCGTTGATCCTCACGGCGGTTGTAAGTTCGCGTGCCATCCTCACTGGGCTGGTAGGTATACCTACCTGGCGTAAGTATAAAAAGAAGAGTCATGAGCAGAAGCAGGGGAAGAAGAAATGTAGGTAGGTGCAGGAACACAAAAGAAATTCAGAGCCACCAGGTGGACGTAGAGAATTTCAAAGAGCAAACTTTTTTCGTACCTTCAACTCATCACTATCTGTGCTAGAAGGTCAACTTGCGGCTAATAAAATAGCAAAAATTATTTTTCAAGAATAAGACTCTCTTGAGGTTTTTGGTTCAAAAGCTGATCTAATCAAAGCTGACCCAGATGATCTGAAATCCTTTTCAAATCGGACATTCAAGGAACAGGAACATTCAATAGCAATATTGCAAAGAATTATCAGAGTCGCATTATTTCTTTAAAAGATTCTCTTGAAAAAAAAAAAAACTAAAAAAAGCTGAAAAAGCCTGTCGTTTCCTAATTCCTATACAAAATACGTGATGCAAATAAAAGAGTCGTTAATGTGACCTCCGGTTTTTAGAATCCGGCTTACGTGATTCATTGATTCGAAGAAGATATCATGTGAAAAAAAATTCGTATATGCAAGTACTTGAATTTTGGAAACATAGGTGTTACTGAATATTCCTTTTTAACAAAGTGTTGAGCAGATCTTCCTTGGAATGATAATAATAATTAAATTCTCAGGACTCTTTTTCACGTATTGTGAAATTATTTCTTTCTCACTGCTTCACTTTGTGCAAAAGAAATGTATCACGGATTTCGAGAAAATCTTTGTTCGCTACTGAAATGCGTTCTATTACCAAATTGTGGCGCCAGGACTCTTTGTCGTCAAAGAAAAAAAAATGTGTTTTGTATGGAATCGGCTACTTTTCCATTGTCGTGTATTTTCCCACTCGATAATAACCTGAAGGGGCCCGCTTAGGGCCTGAATTTCACCTGAGAAAAGGGCCCAAAAGTTGGAAGCCAACTCTGAGAATTTGGACACAATGGATAGAAAACGACGAATAATCGCGGTACATTTGGCTACCTGTCGTTACGGAACGCGACGAATGAATTTGAGAAAAGACCTTGGAGTATTTTAGGATATACTGAGATTGTGTTCGAGGATTTGTGACGTGAGAGGTCACGGACTCACAGAGTGTCATGGACAGAATTTTAACATTTTTCAAAATAATTTTCTCTTCCACTGAAATTTAATCTCGAATCCGAACGCGTTATAAAATCTGACACTCTTTCACATTAAGAATGTGGAATGTTTATTTGAGAATATTCAAATATAATAAACAATTATAAATATTTACTACTTAATTAATTGTTAAATTTCTTATAAAGATATTATAATTTCATTATATTTTGTTTTATTATTTACAACGAGACTCCCATCAGACTATAACCGAACGTTAATTTTAAAATTGTCGAGTATTACAAATTTTTAATTCTAATTTCAACAGTTATAAATGATTAATTCTAAAATATCTTTATTCGAAGGTCCGTAAATAATTTATTTACTAATTCTAGTGTAATAATTCTAGTGTTTTCCAACGTAATCAAATAAAATAAAAAAATGTTAGAACTCGTAAAACCCTAAAGTAAAAACGACTTATTTTTCAAGTCCATCAATCACGGAATACATTTTTTAATTTTATTTTCCAACAGAATCTTGAAATTCCATTAAAGAAGAAAAATTCATCTTTTGCCTCGTCAAATTCCAAAAAATCCGAAATAATCTAAAAAGAGCAAATTTTCCCAATTTCAAAAAGAATGATCCCCCTTGCATTCGATCTTGATTCCGACATTAGTAGCAGGAGAGGAAACTCAACTGGGAGACGAAAAATCAACAGGGGCGCGAGTCAGAGCAAGGCGGTAAAATTCTTGTTGGTCGCAGTACTCCAGATACGAAGATGTCTGTTGATGATGCCGTTGCTGATCGAGGGGGATCAAGAGCCAGTGCAATCGTCGATACCCGTGGTGGTATCCGTTTGATACCAGATAGCAGACCGGATGATGATGGTATGTTCTCATTACGTGTCGTGTAGGTATGCGGCGAGTCCGCGTTCTCCATGGATCGGCCGGTTTTCTACCTATACCAATGGGGCAAATCCACTCGACTCTCCTGGTTGCTGTTGCTCATGGACTCATGGACACATGCTGGTGATCCGAGAGATATCCACGTGTATAAAACTGTGTAACAGTATTGGTGACCAGGAGAACGGCTTCCCGAGACGTGAGAGGAGAGGGAACTAGTTCAGTGAACAAAACGACTCAAGAGCCAGTTGCACGCTGAGCAACACGACTCACTCAGCATCCAACGATCCAAACTTACCTCGGAAAATAAACTTCTCTGCTTCTTGAAATTGACCCCAATACCATTTTTTATCAAAATATCGATTCTATTCCATGAAGTTTTTGCCCCAATGAAAATACTAAACTACT
This sequence comes from Synergus japonicus, assembly GCA_900474275.1. NCBI lineage: Eukaryota > Metazoa > Arthropoda > Insecta > Hymenoptera > Cynipidae > Synergus > Synergus japonicus. The sequence goes on from UCOH01005764.1 coordinate 45,877, forward strand.
AGTATTCTAGTTCTCCCTCTCTCATCTATCTAGGGCGTCTCTGACTAATCTCACCGTCGAAATTTTTATCATTCACTGCTCTAGTGAAAAGACCACAAGCAGAGAGTAAGAAATGGAACAAAATGCTAAAACTTCTTTCTTTAGAGTAAAAAGTGCCGACAAAAGCATAAAAGAAATAAGCGATGACTCGACAAGTAGCCATCGTCATCCACTTTGTCCCCATTAGAAAAAGAAGAGCAAATGAAGAGTGAAACGTTCCTTTTGCTATTGTTGATAATGGCGAGTTTTAGTTTTTTCATGATTTTAGCAAAAGTCCAGCAAAGACTTTTATATTGGCTTCCTTGGAGTATTTGAACCGTTTGGTTCAAGACTCGACTGCCTGCGGTCCGGACATCTCTTTGCGATTTAAATTATAGCCCGCGGCGCCGTTCGGCACGGCCGCTGGACCGAGTACGTGTTATTAGAGCGACTGGCTCAACCTAATTATGCAAAAACTCATCCCCTTTCTGGTTCCAAGTCTAATGCTGGTGAGAGAGTACGTGAGAGTGTTTGAATCGCGTCCTCCTCTCCCCTCCTAAAAAAACGCGAGGAGAATGTGAGAGATGGGTTTCAGGAGACAGAAGTCCTCCCCCTTCTTTTTTTTATCCCCCACCAATAAGTCTCTAATTCCGCTAGGCGATCACAATCATCGTGAGAATTTAGACGTCCACGTGCTTCATGTACGTGAATAAGTTTTGTATGTGCTGGAAAAAGAATTTACTCAATTTTAGCCCCAGTGAATAATAAAAGAAAAATTTGTTTTTAATATAAAATTTGAAAAATATAAATCTTTGAAAGTAGCTTTATTCCGGAAATAAGTATAACTTACCTTTTGTCAATTTCAGTGAAATAATATAATAAAGTACACACATGTATTCATGAAAATTCATGAATACGATGAAAAGAATAATTTTATTCTTCGAGATTAGATTAAATGACATTTCAATTACAATTCAGGCATAATTTCCTTGACCTACCTTGCCTTTAAAATTACCTTATTACACACTTTACGACTGATATGCATGTTTATTTCTTCAACTTTCCTTCCCAATGGTTAGCTTAATAATTTACATTGCGAAATTCGTACTTTGAATGCAATTGAACAGATTACATCAAGCTTACCTTTATTAAGGATCACAAAAAAAGTTTTGTAATTACGATTCTTATTTCCGGATCATTTTACTGCACATACATATAGGAATGAATTCCTGTTGTCTTAATATTACGTATATAGAACATGCAAGGCAAATTGTGCTCTTCCACAGCAATAATACTGGAAATAATTAATTTGCAAATTGAAATTATAAGTAAAAAATTATATGAATGAAGAACGTCGAATTATATAAAATTATTGTTTATAAATTAGGATGAAAATATTAAATGCTGGGAAAAGCGCAAGTTTTCCGTAGAGTATCGTGTATCGAATAAAAATACGTGAAAAAGGGGATAATTATTGATTGGCATTTGCCGTTAGATAACTTGTATTAAAGTCTTTATTATTATCTCAGATTTTGAGCGGGTGACTTATTATTTTTTAATCAATTTCCTTGTTAAGGGACCACCGGTCAGAACACATTCGTTCCTCCTTCATCGTTCTCCACGACATAAATAATTAATCAGATCTCGTTATAACACGTAATTAGCTTTTTTTATATTTGTCGTGATTATAGTGCTCTCTTTTATCTGTAGATTTTTATAAACATTTTTTTTAAATGCAACCCCAGAGGGCGTGCGCGCGAGGTATACAAATTCACGATTTTTCTTAAATAACAACAACATTAAAATCTCACTCGTTGCACATGTACTCATCTCTCAGTCGACAATAATAAATTAATAACGATAAGAATGTCAATAGTCATTTTTTCCCATTTTCTCCTTAATTCATACATACACGAAAACTATCGTACACATCGACAAAATATCCGTTTTTGCGGATTTCTATACAATAAATATATATTTACATATATAAGTGAGTGTATATATATATAATATATAATGTATGTTAATAATATCGTTTTATGTTTACACGCTTTCTTTAAATTATAATTTTAACCATAAGCATAACAGTGTATATAGCAATAATAAGAGTAAACATTTTTTATAAATTATTTCACATGCCGCTTTTATCCAAATATCGCGGATTTATAATTCATATCCTAGAGGAGATTTCGAACAGTGGATAATTTTAATTAATAATAATTTGTCTAATTAACTATACCTGATATGAATCTATAATAATAAAATTTCGTATTAATAATTCGTAATTCGTAATTAATTAAAATTATCCAGTTTGTGATTATCCCCCTAGGTGAAATTTCACTAAATAATTTGCAATAAAGTTCAACTGCGAATGCAATAACATTATATAATCAATGGACTCTTTAATTAAAAATAAAGCATTGATAACAATGCAATAATAAATATTAATGCATAATCGCCGTCTTTATTCGATCAGGACGGTCAGGAAAATAGGAACCGGATGAGGAGCAAAACAATGATTTCACACTACGATTGATGCAGAATTTAAGTATTCAATTTAAAGTCAATTATAATTTTAATTTAAAATGCCTAATTGTTTTTTTTTTTTTTTTTTTTTTGAGATTCTAATTCTTTCACCAAAGAACCTCATTAGAAATGTTATAAATTCGTATTTACCTATAAAAAGGTTTGGCGTCATTTTCAGTTCATGATTCAGCTTTGCAGATTGAATTATTGAACGACTTTTTATTTTTTGCGAAATTGTCCTGCTCTGAGTGCCGGAAATGGATTCGGGACCGGGGAAATTCGTAGCTTAAGTTGTTTTTTGTTCAATCTAGGCTGACTGAAGTCAACCTACTTTTATCCACCGGTCGATCGAATATTCTATCGCTGCTAGCCATCTGAAAATGAATGAAAAACATGAATTTGTTGACTCAAGGAACTGAAAAAATATCTTCCACCCGAAAAAACGAACCTCTTTTTGTCTATTTCTGATTCGGTCGCGAAAGTATAAGTCCTCTGAGTGGGATCTGGGGGTTCAAGTTCAAAGGCGTGTTTTCTACCCCCAGAATTAGGGGCGCTTGCATGAACCCTAAATCCATGAAGACACGCGACCCCAAACGATCTCTCAGCATTCGCATCATCATAAAAATAGAGAGCGGCATCTTTTAAAACACAGTATCGCCTGGACCACCCAGAAGATGGAGATGTTCTCCTAATATGTCTCTGAAGTTTGCTAAGGTAACCAAAACAATCTGGTCTTTGGATTGAGCTAGGTGACATCTGCTGCATCCTCAAGGATGTGTCCAGCCAGGTACCTGCCTGCAAAAAATCAAAAATCCTCATTAGCATCGATTGGAGAGTTTACATAAATTATCATTCAGCTTATCCTTTTTTTCTTTTGATGCAACAAGATTATAAACCTAGAACGTGTTAAACAGCTTATGAATAAAACCACTTCAGTAGATTCTACATGATGTAAATGGATAAGATGCTGGTTAAGATTTTAATTATAAAAGCTTGATTATTCCTCACTTGATTATTCCTTTCCACAGCTTCACGAATAACAGTGCTCCATCGATTCGCAGCTTCTTCAGTATCAGCAGCCAAATGTAGTGTCGGTGCTCCTTTCTTTCTGATGGCAAAACTGTGAGGTCGCTTTTCTAAAGTTGGCTCCACGTCGTATTTTAGAAGCATCACTGCTCCTACTGGCTGTGAATCCTACAAAATGAGAAATACCGTTTGTAATCGAAAAGTGTCTCCTTGTCGAATCTTTTAGGATAACAAAATACAGAGTTTCATTTTGGATTAATTGAATCTTCTCACCGTGTCAGTCTTATAATAATAAAGGCAGTTGTCACGACGAAGAGCGAACCACCTTCGTACCCACTTGTCTGGACTGGTGGAAGTGGCAGCTTTTCTCCAGAGGTACCCTGCACAGATAGGAGCTTCAACAGAGCTTTCTTTAGTTCCACCTCTGCCAATCTGTGGTGCTAGGACGTTACAGGTTGTCGCCACTTCCAGTTCCAGGACATCCGATCCTGAATGGGCCATTCGGACCACCTCGGAATGCGTCGCGTCCATTACGTTCCTTCCATTCACTGTCATGATTATATCACCTATTTCTAAACCGGAACTTTCTGCCGGCGTGTCCGGTTCGATAACTGATACCACCACTGGCTTCGATCCATGAATCCTGAATCCGAATTCACCACCTGCTTCACGTTTTATTATCACTCGTTTGTCGCTTTCTGCAATCAGAAAAAAAATTATAAGTTTTACATTCTCATTTAAAGATAAAAATTACGAGCACTGAAGGTCTTTTCTAGGCTCTCTTTTCAAGGTCATCTATCTAAATTGCTTTTTATCAGCACGTAAAATCCTTGAAAGGCATAGACATGATGGGAAATGTGTGTATGATATGAATATCGAGATATTTATGAGAAGAATTTATCGATGTTGAGCTTGCTATAAAAACAAAGGAGGAATTTGTGTCACTAGACATCAAGCGCGAAGTCTGTATATTATGTGGTCTTTAGTCATCATGACGACACGTGTCGTTTCGAAGTTGCTTTATTTTAGCGATGCAATATCTGGGAGCTCGTTTAACACGATGTCAAAGAGATTCTAGCCAGTCTCATGAATTTTCATGCTTGTCAGTCGATCTAGAGCTGCGCATCATAATCAATCTTCCTTAATATGCTTCTTTTATTATTGATGGCTTATGGTTTTTGAATGTTGATACATAGAATCCCTGCAACCTGACATACACCAAAGTAGAAAAAAGATCCTCACTCGGGAACTCTGCCGAAACTCCGTCTCACCTTGACGGGCTTTCTCTACTTACGTACTTACTACTTACACACACATATATATATATATATATATATATACGTTTAATTTTGAAGACTTGACTTTAGAAATATTTTATGCCTTGCCGACAGACTTTCATATTAAGGAATTGAAGGAAGATTGCCGATGAGGTAAAAATAACTAAATTATTCGAGAAATTTAATGCGTTGGTTTGTAGAAAGGAATATTTGACTTTCGGAAAGAAATTAATTCGAAACACGTGTTTGGTGACTACAGCAATAATTTTTGGCTGGCTTCCGATTTTGTACTTTGTAAGCCGGTCACGTGTTCTCCAAAATTTAGCTTTTCATTCAATGTTGGATGGAGAATTGATTGATTGAATACTAGGTGAGCCAGTGCAACGTCAGCCAAAGTTACGCCCTCGTTACACTTGGAGGTATTAAGAGCTCTCTCATCCTAAAATCAGTTCTAAATTGGTGCTAGTGCTGTGACAGCATGGATTTCTACGTAGACTATTTACAATGTTGCTGGTGGTCTCTCGTCCAATTCCTACATTAAAGAGAGTCTGAGATAGAAATCTAGATTTGCTAAAATATCAACCCTGTTAATATATCATTAATATCATGAAATAAATAAATATTAAAATAATATGATATTTTAGTTGATAAATAGTAATAAACGATCCGAAGAGTTCCTGAATATTTCCGGAAATTAACCAGTAAATTACAATTGAATCAGAATTATCTGGAAAATGTTTGATGAGCAAGGTTAATGATTTTATCGCTCCGAGCGTTCGTTATATTCTGAATTACAAGCTACATACAATATCGAACCGCATCCATCGATTGGAAGTTTGCTAGTCAACAATTTCATGTCAACTATACATCTCTGTCGTTTAATTGAATTTCAGGAAACTATGCGCTCGACATTGATTCATTTATGCAAGAACTTGTGCAAATTATGGTCAAACTACCAATAAATCTTGGAAATCAATCATACATCTCTAACTAATATTTCAAACTTGTAAACCATAAATCCATTTTCTTGATAATTTGTCGTAAATCCTTCAGAGAGTATTCTATTTTTAATTATCTATTTCACGCGTTAAAAGATTATTCGGAAAATATTGATAAATTTATAAATAATTCTAATGTATCTATCCTTCGAACAAGATTGTTCAGAGTAGATTAAATTAAACATAGAATCGAAGGTGGAATGCCAAGTTAAGTAATTGTAGCTTTAATTGGCCTTGCGTTCGGAAACGTCTAGAAATCTTTCACATGTCAGATGTCAAGGTCATCGTAAATAGTAGCCAATTTTATCCACCAAGCTCTATCCAAATTCTTTCATTTACTTGAGTTTTATAAATGAAAAGTTATTTAACTAAGCGTTTCTTTGGGTCGTTAATATTTTTTATCTTCTTACTTATCTTTGGAAGAAAAATTCCGAACCTAGAGGATCTCAAAGAAAACCAAAACCAAGTAATCTAAAAAAATGCAGTAAAAAAAATATCTACCGGCTGTTGGTACACCAAGCTTCCTGAGTGCTTGACCCTCCCTGCACCAGACTCTGAGCATGCATTTGAGAAGCTCCTCCAGGGCTTTCTTGAGGGAAGCTTCTTGCTCAAGTTCGGGTGGACATCCACCCGCAGAATCGCACACCATTTCGCCTTTAGAATTCACTGATTTCCGAATAAAGAATAAACTTCACTTCTCGAAGCTTTAACCATGAAGCATTGAAGATTCCCGAAAACCGCGGGGTTAACTGGAGAAATAGGAAGGGATTTGAGAGGAAGGAAAAGGGGAACTTTTTTTGATAAAGGTGAGTTAGAAGTTTCCTAAAGACGAAGCTTCCAGTCGACAGCCTCTTGGAATGCGACTCGGCGCCCTGACCCACTGACTGGTAGCCAAAAGCTTCTTCTCGACCCACCGACCCCCTTTCCCCAAACCCCCTTCGGCCACGAGAAATCCCCACAACGGTGGCTCCTCTCATCGCAAAGCTCTCTGTGCTTTGCAGCCGGCTGCGTCGCGACGCCGGTTCGTATATTTAGCAACACAGTATTACGCGAGGATTATTTAAAGAAAGAGGAAGAAGATAATTCGCTCCCTCTCTTTTTGCGATTCTCTGGTAGTAATCTGTCATCGGGGGGTCAAAGTAACGACGTTGAACGGAGACCTTGATGGAATAGTAAAAATGGATTTGATTCAGGTGTAAAAGTTAGGATACTGGTTAATCTTAGCAAGTTCTGAGATGATAAGTTCTAGATCATGAGAGGAAGTGGCCAAAAATACAATTAGATTGAACAATTACTTTGAAAGTTATAGCAATAAAAGGATTTTGAACTGAATCTAGAAGTGATTGTAACTTCTGATTGGTTAATTTGATAGAGACACCAAAGGGCGTTGATCTTAGATTGGTTGATGGGAAGATATGTTCCAAAGATGAACTGAATCGGTCAATTCATTCGAAAGTTATTCTCATTAGATGACCTTCCAAGGTCACCAAATTCTAAGGAATTTTGTAAAGAATTTTAAATGATAAGCAGAGATACCAAGAATATTAATTGTATCCACCAAATCCTTTGAGTTATGAGAATTTTTGTTTGGGAAGATTAACCAGGCAAATCAAGACAGTTTGCAGTCCCATTTTTTCTCAATCGAACGTTGTGGGTCGAAAATAGCTCAAGAATCACTGGAATCTCGCGAACAGTCATTTTAAATATAGGAAGTCTGGAGCTGGTATTTAGGCTAACATATAAGTATAACGGCAGTCACGTAAAAAGTTTATTTGAATTGAATTCTTGAATACCTTCAACGTGATGTCAAATTGATTCTAATTCTAACATCAAGAACTTCATATATACTTTTGGGAAACATACTAATTCTTGATGGAGCACATTTATTACTTATCCATCAACGTCATCTCTAATGCCTCCCTGTTTACTGAATAATAAGAGAGCCTAGCTGAATTCCGTCAGATGTTCTATACGATATTTAAAGAAAAAAATTTTTTCAGGGACTCATGTTTACGACTAGCAGAAATAATTTAACCTTCGATAGTTAGATGAGACGTCCATCATCGTCAGTGACAAATTCAGAATACAAGGTTTATTTTCAGGAAAGAATGCTTCTTAAATCTAAAATAAAAACTATTATTTAAGAATATGACTCAAAATATATACTCGGCGTTCAAAAATAGTCAAAACACTTAGAATTTTTTAATCTAAAATTAGACTCTGGTTATTAATAAATAAATATTTTAAGCTGAATTTAAAAATTTTTGTTTTTTTGTTTTAATACTTTGACTTGTACTTACCGAAGTTTTTCCTCTGTATCCTTTTGTACATTTCTATACTCGTTTTTCTGTGGACCATTCTACGAGTTGCAGCTTCATATTTTCTCCTGAAGCACTTTTCACTTCCTGTTGACTCCTGAGACCCTCTTCTCTCCTTAGCAAAACATTCCAGATAATCGTCATCTCCATCTCTGCTGTCTGGTCTTTTCCAGGCATGACTTTCTTCAAGGTCTCCAATATAAATCCACTCTCCACTAGTGTAGGGTTCGATATAAGTACCCTCATCCTCCCGACCTAGATGAAAGAAAAATAAAGAAAAATATAAAGTTGAAATATCAAGAAAGAGACTAGATTGAAATTTAGAGAAAGAGACCTGTCAGAATTTCCAAACTGGCGTCTGTACTTCGAGCTTGGAGTCTTCTTTTCATCCCATCTTCCACAGACCCTCGACTGCTTGGTCTTCCTCCTCTTTCTTCAGATTTAGCTCTGACATCTGATCTTCCTCCAACACTTCTATGATGTCTTCTTTCTCCTCGATCTTCCGAGCGGTACCTTTTGTCAAACTTTTTGTAAAGTCTAGGAGTTGCGTGTTTCGGGGTAGTTTTATGACTTTCTGGTGAATCGGCAAATCCAGCTGGTGGTTGCACAATATCTTCTGCAACCTTGAAATAAATAATGAGAAGATAATAATCAAAACTAGACACAAATACAGAAAAAGAGAAAAGAATATATCCACGAGAAAAGAATATAGATATAGAAGAAAGAAGCTTACTTCTCTACCACAATGATGACAATGAGGGGTATCCAAAGGATGATCAGCTCCTTCACTATAAAAAACACTATCGCTACCTGGGCTAACCGATCTCAAAGATTCAGCAGATAAAGCCTTTAATCTCGCTTCTGGACTTGGAGATTTGACAATAACAGTTGTATGTCCATTGTGACCAGGACTCCTTTGATAACGTCCTCCAGGACTCAGTCTGCTGGAGCACACATCTTCCACAGGACGAGACCTTCTTCTTGGTAGACTGCCAGTTATTGCTGCATTCTTATCCTGTAAAAAGTAAAGAGAATAGAAATTAGGACATACACCTTTAGATTCCAAAAAGGTTCTAGCCACTGATCTTCTTTTATTACCTCATTACTTCTTCTCCTGGCAGAAACATAATTTCCGGTCTTCCTTCTCGGACTCTCCCTTGTCCTCCTGTAGTGAGTCGCATCTCCACCTTCTCTGTGACGATGATGATGATGATGATGGACGTGATGATAATGATGACTACAACTAGAATCATCAGAAGTTTGAACATGTCCTGCATCTTCAGTCTGCTCCCTCCATTCTTCCTTCTGAGGACTCCTAATCAGTTGCTGTTGAGCTGAATCCCTCCTTTTATTATTCCTGTGAGGACTTCTTGTCGTCATTGGTTTTCCTCTAGATCTATGACGATGACTGGGAGTAGGGCTAACATCCATATTATCTAGTATCAATTCAGCTGTGCGTTCAGGGTCTTCTCCGGGAAAATCAAGAGTGAAGGTCTTCTTCCTCTTTCTTCGCTCTTCTTCCGTCCACATGTGATGATCAGGTGGAGACTCTGCGTAGCCTCCAGAGGATGATCGATGACCTTCCTAATGTAGATCAACACAGAGTAAATACTTCCATTGTTCAGTGTTCTTCTTCCATTTATATTTACCTCGCGTTCGAATTCAACTTCTGAGGCATGTCCGCTAAGGGAAGCAGTTGGAAAGGGTTCTTGAACTGCTGCTGGTACAGCATCTTCCAAATCGTAGCTTCCAGAACTACTACTGGTGGTTGATCGAGCTGGCGACGGGGGCCGCTCTTTACCAAATAAAGTTGCAATTTCTTCTTTGATTGGCTGAGGACTGCTGGGTTCCTCACCAACAGCCTGGAAACATGAAATTAAGTTGTGTTATAGTGTTTCTGAGCTAGACAATTATATTTAACAAAATTTTCAAGCTATACGCAATTACGAGTGAGCGCTAATGATAGTCCAATAAAAAAAACTTGAATCTATAATGGAAGTGGACCCTTTGGTGATAAAAGGCCGGAGAGTGGAGTTTTATTATCGTCGCTGCTCAAAGGGCGAAGATTAGCTCATCCAGATAATGAGGATAAAATCACGGAACTGGAAAATTACTTCTATCGAATAGGACGGTAGAATCGATTAGTAGAAGAAAAGTTCACCTCGCTCCTAGCTAAACTGTATATAGAGCTGGCACTTTCGAAGGAGCTGCCATCAGCAGCTGTTGCAGTAGTTGATGCTGCTGAAGGTGCGGCACTAGAGGGTAAAAATGGTGGTCTGGACCAGGAGCTCGTTGTAGCTGATGTTCCAGTTCCAGTGGTCCCAGTTCCAGTGGATGTATTGGCAGTGATGTAATCATCAGTGGTCGAGGTCTCCGATATGTCAGTTCGACCTCCCGAATCAGTCCTGGCTAGACTGAGTCCAAATTCACTCGAGGACTGCGAGTGGGGCTGCGAATAAGAAGGGCCTGGACTGCGTCGGAAAAGGCCACTTCGTGGTCTACCATTGCTTATAAAAGATGATGGTTCGATGCTGAAAATAGATGGAAAAAAATATATTAATTGTTTCTAACTTATATCATGAGAAGTAGATTATTAAATTAATCGTAGTATTCACCTAGGCGTTAATGAGACGGGTGTGGCAACTTCGAGTCGGATTCGTGGACTAGAAGAGCTTATGTCCAGGTCGTCTTCGACGTCAAGAGCTTCGGTGTCCATTGAAGATCGTTGTTGATGCTGAAGAAGAAGAAGATGTCTTCTTCTTGAGGAAGGGGTTAATAAAGCTATAGAATCTACTTGAAGTACAGTAGCTTGAGATTCGTTCCAAATTCCATCACTGTGGTCTCTCGTCCCGTCATTGGCTAAGGAATCACTCGATGCAAATGGAGATGATAATACCCCAATCACTCGACCAGTATGTAAGAAATTTCGATTCGAAGATTCACCTCTAGAACTCTGGATGACTCGACTAGATGCTAAAATTTAATTTTCATTTAATTTTTATCATGAAAATAATACTTTGGAATTTTGAACTGCAGTAGTAAATTTAATCCCCCGCGGCTGTTTCGGTAACAATGAAACGCGAATTTATTGTCCAATGACTGATATCCCTGATTGAGTGTTACGATTCCAATTTTACAATTTGGGGTTTATCTGTGGAACTCTATTGACTGATAGAATTTATTTGCTGGTTATGATCAGCCATTATAGATACAGTTGAAGAGATAATAAATTTGATTTTCATGTCCCGAGAGTTTAAATGTCAAAAGATAATTTGCGATTTATTCATCGATGTCTTTCACCCCTGTAAAAGCTGTATTCCTTCATACTAGATTCTAAATTGATTTTGGTTGCTGTAAGTGGTAGTAAACAATTTGTAAATTAAATAAAATCAAGTATTCTTACCTGCAATAGCAGTCGGAGAAGTGGGTGAAGTGGGAAGAGATCTTGGAAATAAAACTTCACTGCTGCAGACAACTTGAACGTCTTCGAGGGAAACGCTTCTTTTACGGAAAAGTCCTCGACGAATAATGTTTTCATGAAACTCCTGAAGCGAGGAATTGATTTTAATATTTATCTAAACTTTTGTGCCATTTTTTAATAATTATGAGATAAAATAAGCAAATAATACCTCTTCCATGGGGTCATCTGTCGGGGAAGACACCCTCATTAAAGAAAGATCATCTGGAGTAGATGAAAATTGGACGGGAGTGCGCATATTTCGATTCCAAGGATCCTGATGATTTCTTCTGCAGGTGTGAGGGTAACTCTCTCCTGTTTCACCAATTAATTCTCGCCTTTCTACTCTAATTTCTCCATCAGAGAGTGTTTTTTGAAGTGGTATAAATCTTCGAATTGGTTTAGCTATTTTATCGAGCATTGCCCTGGCATCAGGAGAGACAGGGGCTGGTTTAAAATCTATCAAAATTTCTTGATCGTCCTAGAAAGAATATATAATAATAAGACTAGAATATATAATAGAAAGAATAATATATAAATATCTGTAGTAAATTGCAACGTAAACAATGAATTTATGATAAAGTTTTATTAAAACAACTATTCTTTTTACAATTTTAATTCGTTGAAAAATATTTGTCTTCTATTCTTCAAGGCTCTTACAAACTGAGAAGAGCTATCTAAGCTCCAGTGCATTTGAACTGCCGGAGGACGTGTCTAGCCGTTTTCTACACACTCTACAACTCTAGACTTTGATCTCAACATTTTGCTCGAGGTAGTTTGCTTTATCATCCACCCATATTTTAGAAAAATATTATCTTTCATAAGTCTAAGAAACGAAATCAGGCTGACGATTTATCCTCTTTCTTAATTAATACTTTTAATTAGGAGTTTGATATAAAAAATTTGGAAGGAGAATCTTTTTTCTTAACAATGGAAATTTTGCAGGCTTCTGTAAACGGCGGAAGGCACTTTATAAACCGAAGGCACTAGACAGAAGAGTAAAAAGGAGTAACATTCACATTTTGTAAAAACCTTTTGTCCCCTTTTGTTGTGAATGTTAGTAATGGTTTTCCTGTAGTTTCGCTCTCAGAGAACTGGGGCTTTATAATCGATACAAGGACAAATATTTTCTTTTTTTTTTCAGGACAAAAAATGGCACACTCTATATCCTTAGGGCGTAAAAATAATTTTCAATTTACGTAGAAAATGAAAAATATTTGATAAATGTTTCATTACAGTTAAAATATATAGACTCACTGTATCTAAAATTCTGTCGATGTCTCCGTTTTGGAATTCTTCTTTGACATCAGCAGTTCGAGGTGACCGAGGTGGTGTGTCGACCATGAAGGGCGACCTCGGAGGTTCCTCGCTCTGAGTCCTTTGTAGAGGTTCATGTTCCACTTCCTCTTTCGTGTGACCCAGTGGTGATCCAAATTGTCCAGCTTCCGAATAGCTTTTCGTCAATTTTCTCCCATTGCAAATCCCATTGGTCTGTGCACCTTGTGACACCATTTTTACACGATGAATTGTTCTAGGACTCAAGGTCACAGGAGGCACTCGACCCCGGAAAGCTGGAGGAACTTCCGTCTGTGTCGCCTGAGTTTTCATCGCGCCACGTTTTGGTTGTTTTTCTAAGTCCCAAAGCAAAAACATTTCATCTCGATTCTAATTGATTAATTTTCTTATCAGAAGAAAGCACAGATTCGTTTGAATTTTTTAGAGTTCGAAAAATCATCAGCAAGATAAGAGAAAAAATTTTTCTCAATTGAGCTTTTAATTCGGTGCTTTATGCCCTAGTTAAATGAACTAGGAGTACAGTTATAATTAATGTAACTGCAGCTGCCTCTCTTTTGAATATTCAACACGTTCATTTACTTTTATTCTGGTGCACATAGAGATTACATAAAATAATGCAGATTACGACTAATTGTTCTCAGGAAACTGTGTAATATTAGCGATGATATTAGCTTCCACAAGACGCAGAGTTAATGAAAGAAAATTAAAAAACTATCATCTTTTTTATGTAATTCAATTTTAATTTGACCTAAGATCAGCAACAAGTTTTTATTAAACTTTTTTCAGCTGTTAACTGACTTGAGAAACTTTAATCATCGATGTAATTAAATTGAAGAGAACCGAAAAACAGGTGAACCCAAACTTCCGGTAGTGCATCAATCTTGTTGGGAAAGTCCCAGAGCGGAAATAAATCTAAAGTTTTAAAGTGCCAATAGCCATCTACCAAGAAATGCTTTCCTCTTGCTTTGCTTCCGGTTCCAAAGAGTAAAAAACCTCTACGCTTTTTTTGCAAGTTTATAAAACCTACCCAGAACGAGGATTCGAGGCTCGGTAACAGGATGGGAATGTGCTGTAGGCAGGGTAGCGCACATAGATCCTTGCAAGGTCGGTTGCGAGTCAATGAGTCGTTCTTGATTGTGGGGTCTCGGAGGACTTCTGGTGCGAGGCATATCGAACGAGGTCAACGTGTGTGACCTCGCAAAGCTGACGTGTTTTGTTTTAGGCAAGGATGAAGTATGAGATGCTGAAGGAACTGGAGATATAACTGGTCTGGGGACTTCCAGCTTGGTCGACTCCTCATCTTCAGGGACCCAATTGTACCTTTGTATAGAAAGGCATTATTATCATTTTTATTACTATAATTATTATTATTATCATTATTATTATCATTATTATTATTATCCATTATTATCAACGTCATCATTATCATAATCACGAATGTCATCAGTTTTAATATCACTGTTATCGCCAGGATTAATCTGGTGTGCTCATTAAGGCAAACTGCATGCGTAGTCGATAAATATTATTAGCTTCTCGTCTAGGTCGAGTGATAGATAGATAGGATGGATAGAGATTCAAGAGAATATAAGATTCAAGAGTAGAATAAGGAAGAAACTATGGAATAGATGAATGAAGACGATTTATAAATTGAAGCTAGAATAAAAATTACCTAGTACTTCTTCATCGTACTTCTTCTTCATAAGTTTCTAAAGCTTCTTATTTTAAAGTGTCCAAAAAATATCAGAGGGATTATATGTATGCTTGTTAAGGGAAAGTATAGCTGGTCGATCGATGAACATTAATAACTGTTCGAATACACCCAATGTCATGCATCGGTGTTAGTAGTGGTACTGCAACAATCGTGGCATCCCTCCCTTCTCTCCATTCACCGCACTTTTTATTACGCGGATTCGCGCTCTACACCCCCATTATGTCGAGTTTCTATAGTACACGTATGACTGGTATTATCTCTGAAAATATGAAAGCCACTCGACTATTGCAATACCGCGATGATTCGCACGTGCAGTATCGCGGGAAAGACAACCCTTGCTTTTTTCCCACCTGTTCTAATAACGAGTAATCCCTGTTGGGGGCAAATTAGCTGGCAGGGTCAGCGAAATTTGTAAATGATTGGAAACAAAACGAAATTTATGATGGATAGAGGAAAATAAGGAAAACTAGAGAAGAGATTTGAGTTTCGATTCAAGGGGAGTAGATAGATCCATTATTGGAGGGGTGATGAGAAAGCCAAGTAGCTTTTTTAAAAGTCAAACGAAGCACTAAGACCCTTCAGCTAGAGAAAGCTTGTTGTGGCTTCTCATTTCTGGAAGAAGAGCTGAAAATCAATTATTATAAAGGAGTCAGGTTGATGTATTCTGAATAATGATGATGGTTGTTTTGCGGTTTTGGAATCTCTCCATCATCTAAACAAAAGTATATTGTTCACAGTAATCAGTTGAGTGGAAATGTTCTGACATAGCTGGTTAATAAAGATGAGATAAGAAAATTAATTATATGAAAGCTCTTTTAATGTTATTGATCAAGTTAATGGAATAGAGTTACGAAAGGAGTTTACTGAGGAAACCCCTTTTTGGTGTTTGGTGTTAGATTGCTAGAGATTAAAAGCTAAGGCAAAACCTCAGAGTATTCGGGGTTTTAAAGTGAGGGTTAACCACTATTGCGAGGTAAGCCACGAACCAACCACAATCTAGCCACCCGGGTATGTATTAGTAATCATAAACTCTCCTGTTATTCACGAAAACAAGACACTATCTATTTACCCTGTCCAGACCCGGAGGTATTAATCAAACTCCAGTTAAATATGCATCCATAATTTTCCATGTTCAAATCTTTACTATGTATACTATGTACTATACATAACTGTATAGTTGACCTTGTTAACCTGAGAATTAATCAGAGCAGATGAATCATTGTTATAGATTTGCATATATTTCTAAAACCCTTACCCAATCACCTACTCGATTATATTCTAGGATTTAAGAGTAAATATGAGTTATCACCCCCAGTTTACACAAATCAACAGGTGTCTTTATTGATCAGAATATTTTCATCCTACCTAAAACCAACCATGATTGAATTGTTTCTGAAAGTTTGATTAATTAATTCTATTCTATTCTATTCTATTTTATTCTATTTTATAGAGAAGCTTCTGTCTACCTTTTTGGATCAGAAACAGTGCAGAAGGATTTTGGTCGACGACGAATGTAGGAAGTCTCGACCCAATCTTCCTCCTCAGGTTTGTAGCGGGTCAGACCCCTGGGATAAGTTGAGTAAGGCTGCTGGTACATGATCTGCAAAGGTTTTCGAGGATAGGGTGCTGCATCACAGAGATTCTCATCACTGGGTACACTTCGAACACAAGCTGAGAGAATTGATGTTTTTGTAGAGCTACAAGGTGATGGTCCTCTGCTGGTAAGGCACCCAAAAATCCCACCTCCGGATCTCTCGACAGCATCCAGCTGTCTGCTTGTGATGCAGTATTGTTCTTTGATATCCTCTCTTGAATAAAGTGGTGTCGCTCGTCGATCCCAATCCATGTGGACGGTTCCACCATGGAGGTCGACCTGCGTCGACACATCCACCTTCAAGGAAAAAACCTGTGAAATTGGGAAAAACCTCTCTTGGGGTTAGATGATGTATGATGTCTATTCTCGAACTTCTCTACTTTTAGAGAACTTTACTGTTCAATTTTAGATTTAGAGTTGAATATTCCGAGCGTCGGCATACAAGAGCAATTGATTTTTTCATGAGATAATAATTACATCAACGAAATATTCATATAATTTCAATTCCAGATTTACTACATCAATAAAACTGTCAAAAACTTTCAAGTTTTTCAAAGTTTTTCAAAGTGTCAAAGTAAGGCATTGTTATTTCGTTGTGCATTGTGTGCAACCCACACGTATGTGACGTAATAGTCTCTTTTTTCTCTTCATTGAAGAGAACCTGCTGAAGTGGGTTTAGAAGGTTTATAAGTGACTTTTCTCATACCCTGCTTTACTTTTATAAAAACTCTAGCTTATAACATACGCCTCTGCACGACTAAAGTTAGAAATCTCTAACAACCATAATATGTGATATATCAGTTAATTCCATGATAGATTTAAAATAAATTGCAACCCCGAGTTATATATACATTGATGTAATTTGAAGCTGATGATGAAGCCAACTAGTCGGAAAATCGACTTCCCAATAAACGGAGGCAGAATGATGTGAAGTAATTTACAACATAAACTCAAAACCACCCTTCTCTCCCATTCGTCCTCAATAATTTCCTCTCTCCAGCCAAGTCAATCTCTCATCACGATCAATCGGTAATCACACGAGTGCGTACTACGTACGTACTCGAATGTAACTTATGTCCTCCATAGTGGAGTCAAATACCTCTTTTTCATTAAACCACGCTCGTCGAAAGTGGGTTACGAACAATTGTCATGCCTATCAGAGTCCCTCGTGCTCTCTCGTAGAAAGAGGGTTACTGACACTACGAACCCACCCTTCGAGGGTGCGCGGGCACTTGAAACCCACGAAGGGAGGGCAAATCGCTGTCACGGTCTTGACTCTCCAAATATAGAACTGGACAACGTGTCATGCCCTCTAACGTCAAAACACTACGTCCTTGGGTTTACAAATGTTTTTTTTTATCTAACCTGTGGATGATAGGTGACCGGATTGGGCCTGAGAAGTTCGTTCTCGCCGAGATAAACAGCAGGGGTCATGGAGCCAGTGCTAGCGAGATTTCTAGGGTTCATAGAAATCTCTGCTGACTTCCTAGCTCCACTGGAAGGTCCCATGGTGATCGGGGCCCCAGCCATGCTGAGGATTAGCCGCACCCTGAGTTGCTGATCCTATCGATCTGACCTTCCTCTTCTCCAAGAACTTCTCAATGAAGCCTCAGAAGGCCCCTGGGCCTTAGGGCTTCGAAATAATGGTCCAGTCTGGACCCATTGTGCACTGGGTCGACACTTCCACCTGTCAACAACTGTGAGACTCGGAAACTGACGTATCCCGGATTCACCAAAGTGTGGATGATGAAGAACCCGAGGGACGGACACCCGCTAAAGTAGAACCCGAAATCACGAGTTTCGCGGGACTTTGAGAACGACGAGAGGACGTGACGGTTCGCGACGACGGATGAGGACGATGGTGAAGACGATAGGAGAGCACCGGGTGACGGGCGGCGTCCACACCGCCGCGACGCCTATGCTCTCTCCCTCTCTAGAGATGCCTGTGTGGCGCCGAGCAAGCGCCACCGTCGTGTCATCCAAAATGATCCTCTGGGTGATGAGCAAGCGCAAACGGGACCATGGACCACTCATGGTTGCTATGGGAACCGCGTTGCTGGATCAGGAAAGCTTCGGGTCGTTCCGATAAGGGTTGGTTGGAATTTGGGACAGTTGAAGGGATTTTATTGAAAATTGACAGATTTTCGTGAATATTCGGAAATATTTTATTCTATTTATTTGCAATTTTTTAAGAAAAGTTTTCGAGTCGAAAGCTTCATGAAATTCATTCTGAATCAATCGTTTTCCGAATTATTCCGGAATTTTTATCCGAAGCAAACAGTTTCATTCTGATCTAATCCAACTGAAATCACACCTTCAATCCGAATTAATCCAAATGAATCCTGTTAATACGAATTAATTAGAATTAATCCGCATTTTCTGAATAAATCCGGTCTTGGGAAAAAGACCCACGAAAAATAAAATTGATACCATAAAATAGCCAATTGGGACCACTATTTAACAAAGTTCAATAAAATGAAAAACCAAAATTTCTCAAATTGGACATTGTTGAGAAGGAATTTCCCTTTCTCGGAAAAATAGTCGATAAAGCAGATAGCGGAACAGGGATATTATTTTCTGAGAGGTTTGCCGACTGAGGGAAGATGTTTTTCTGATTCTGGTAGTTACCGGAAAAGCGCTTTTCACAAGATTACCAGCGCAGGGAAAACAGGAGGCTGGGAAATTTTTTTTATCATCTGTATTTTCATATTACCGATCTTTTAGAATGGGTCTTTTAGAAATGGATTAGAAGCGAGGAGTTGAAACTTGTTAGGAAGGGGACTCATATAATAATCTACTCAAATATTAAAATAATTTTCCTTGACGTTTTAATTGTTTTTTGACTGAAAATCGATTGAAAATTCTAAATCAATAAAAAGTGAAAAGCTTTAACTTTAAAAATTAAAAGTCTACTAAAACGTCTTCAGGAAATTAGCATGATAAGATTTTATTCGTTAAACATATCCTCACGTACTTAAATTAGCATATTGTCGAGGTAAAAAGGTGATTTATTATTAAAGGTCCCGAGCTTTATTATTCGCAAATAACTAGCTTGAGAAAAATATTACTTTACGTGTAAATTTGTATTTAGAGACATCGCGAGGTTGATAAACGAGCCTTGTGGAATTTATGCGGTCAGGTTGTCCCTTTTGAGTTTCAGTTTTGTTTTCAACTCCTACAGGAGTTGGAAATGTGAACTCTATAGAGTTCACATTTGCATAAAATTTGCAAGACTTGTAAATCGAAACTTGGAGAATCGCTTAAGCCGGTTTAAGACAGGGATAGAGATTATATTTCATGACCTGTTTCCTGGAGAAAGCCTCAGTTTGTTATACTTTCCAAAGATAAAATATAATTATTGTTTTGAGATTCAATTCTCGTAAATTATTCATGAAAAGCCTTTTCATTCAACCCTCATAAATTGAAAATTGAAATATTTGAATTTTTCCTCGAATCTTTCACACTTTATACGTTTGCTAATTGAGAATGCTTAAATGTTTTCGTTTCTTCCTTAAAAAAAGAGTAATTTACAGTAAAGAACTGAAATTAATATCTTTTGAAATATTTATAGAATATATCTTGTTTGCGAAAGCAGATATATTTATTTTTCCAATAATTACATTTGGCATTGCACGGCAGAGCTAATAAAGCTTGGTATGAATCTCATGCTACGTGACTTGAGTCTGAAAAAGTCATTTGGCAAGAATATGAGGATAAAAGGGATCCTCTTATTTTATAATCTCCTATTGGTTTCTCGGTATCAATTTTGCACCACGTGACTTATATTCCCAGATAAGTTCCAATAAAATTCCCAATTACTCTTTCATCAAAAATGGTATATATTTTTCAATTTCATTAACTTAGCGACGAACGTTTATTATGTTTATAGAAACTTATACTCGTATCTAATATTTATTAAAGGGTTGTTTTTTAAATGACCGGAAAACTCTCATTTTTATGCATCAACGGTCAGAATATTATGAGTGCATTCGTTCAAAAAGTGCGAATTAATAATCGTAAAATTTTCATGTATTCAAAGGCCATCTGCTTTTACCACGAAAATAAACATGGCTCGATTTATAGAACTACAAAGCTCACGATGATCATCGCACCAGCTATTCTAATGCTTTCCGAGTTGGAATCAGAATCAGTCTTGTTTTAAAATTCAGATCAAACACCTCGATAACTTAACTTTTTACTACTAAAGCGTAATTTTCTTGTAAAACGGAATTTTAAATCCACCTATAAAAGAGTGCTTAACACAAGCTTAAAGCAAAACTTAAACATGATCCTTAATTAAACTGAACTCACGAGTCGGAGTTAAACTCTTCGTCAAACTTGG
This sequence comes from Synergus japonicus, assembly GCA_900474275.1. NCBI lineage: Eukaryota > Metazoa > Arthropoda > Insecta > Hymenoptera > Cynipidae > Synergus > Synergus japonicus. Next base: position 66,440 of record UCOH01005764.1, read on the forward strand.
ACAAGTTTCATGGTAATGGAAGCTCAGAATCGTGTATTTTTGAACGTCGGCGGCGTAAGACATGAGACTTATAAAGTGACACTAAAGAAAATTCCCGCCACACGGTTGTCGCGATTGACGGAAGCCCTTGTCAATTACGACCCGATTCTCAATGAATACTTCTTCGATAGACATCCGGGTGTCTTTGCTCAAGTTCTCAATTACTATCGAACAGGAAAACTCCATTACCCCGCTGACGTCTGTGGTCCTCTCTTTGAAGAAGAGCTCGAGTTCTGGGGCCTCGACTCTAATCAGGTTCGTTTAACTTTAATCGAATTGAGCCGATAGAACAAAGTGTCTGTAAACTCGTGTAATGAAACTTGACAATAACGATTCTATAGTGTCAACAAAAGCGTGATGAAAATAAAATATTATACCTTCCATTCCCTCCGGAACCATTAGATCCTCTTCGTTCATTTCTCCGAAGATTTATTCTCGAAAATTGAAAAGTTGACACTTTTCCAAACCTACATTTTTCAATAATTCATCCTGACTTCCATCTGTAGGAAATTGAGGCTTTTTAATTCATATTTAGGTCGTCGACGATCTCAAATTACTAATTTTGAATGTCTTCTAGCTTTGGTTCAGTAGAAATGGACGGACATGGTCAGACAATTTTCTTAACAATCTTTTCTATTTGTTTTCTTCAATATTAAGAAGTGCGATTGCTTTAAATAGATAAAAAATGGGTAAATTTGAATAAAAGGGTGTATTTGATTCATAATTAAAAAATAAAAAGCCTTCTTTCTTAGTTTTTTTCGCTTTCACACTTTTCCTGCTAAGAAGTCTGCTGGACTCTAAATCTGTACTGTTTATGTTCTTGGAAAGAAATGTTTGTTTACCCAGTGAAAATAAAATACCCGGCTTTGAAATAACTTTTCTGTAAAGTAGAATATAGAACCTCTTCAGTAAGTGTTTTCTTTTTTTCGTACTACACTGAGGAAGTGCAAATACTTGTTCATCTCTTATCCAGACTAATCATAGTTTTCGTGTGCATTGTGCAATGTACAAGTTTCTGAAAAGTCTGCAAACCATGCTTTGAGCTATTCTGATTCGGAATGGATAAAAAGTAACCTGAGAATAACGTTGGTTGCTCGTAAATCCGAACATTATCGTTTTAATATAGGAGTAAAGGAACGCAAAATGAGGAAAAGTGGATTTTTTTGTCTTAAAATGTTGCAGATAAAAATACTTGGGAAACGAGAGAAACCTCCCTGTACATTGATAGTATATCGACACTTTTTGGTAGTAAAAAACAATAACGTATTTTATATTAAGATGAATATATACCATAGATATAAAAATGTACAAGGTATACTAAAAAATTGCTGAAAAATGATAAAAAATGTAGAATGATGTAATAAATCTTCAGATTGTGTTTTATGTGCTTCTACGATACTCTTCTGGAATTATAAATAAATGATGTATAAAGGAAGTTATGTTCCTGAAAAGAGGAAATTTAACTCGAGTTTTAACAACTTAAACCATAAATCGCCGAAGTTTATTATTTTTTCTTTTTATACTGAAACTATACTTTCTGTTAAATTTGTTTTCAATATTCAGTAAATAATAATTAAGAGCTCTGATTGTATATCCTAGGATATTATAGAAAAAAAACAAAAAACAGTAGAAAAATCCAGTTATGGTAAGACTAATTTACATTATTCCCAGTAGAAATGGGAAGTTATGGCCGGACATATAAAGTTTGCAGAATCCAAGGAATAGTAAAATTGCTTCAACAATCGCGGAACATTTTTCAGTAGAAATTAAAATTTATGATCAGACGTAATAAGCTTTCAGTAACCATTTAATTTACATCTACTTTTTTTCTTCATTCTGCATGCAAAGAATAAATTTATGACTTCCATAAAAAAAGTCATTCTTTTTAAACTCATATCATACTGTCAGTTGTTTATTTGCAATTATAAAATGACATTTACAAATGGGAACAATTAAAAAAGTGTAATACATTTTTACTGTTCTTTAATTATTTATTAATTGCATATTTACAGGCATAATAAAAGTAGAGTTAGAATAATACTAGAATTAAATAAACAAAGAAATATTTTCGCAATTGTAGGTCCATTATTTTCTGAGAGAATAGAATTTACAGTACATAAATTGCTACATCTGTTTTCTGAACTATACTTATTTTCCTATCTTCAGAATCCACCCTCCTCGAATTTCTAACCCCATTGATCAATATAAACCACCCTCACCAAATAATACTAATACCATGACTCAACGAAGCTTCGGGCGAATATTTTCCATTTCAGTGAATAATCATTAAAATGCTTTTTGGCAAAAGTTCAAAAGCCTTTTCCGAGTATAAAAAAAATACTGACAGCATTAAGACTGTGGACACCATTTATATTTAAATTTTGGTGAAACTAAAAGGGTTGCTAAAAATGAATTTAAAATAACGAGCATTTTCAGCGTTTGCATCAGGAATCAGCAATAAAATCTTAACATCAGTAAATTCGAGAATTCTTTCTTTATGAAGTGAAGCCTCTTCAATAAAAGAGGCTAACTTGTTTTATTCTCACGATCAAATAAAGGTATCTGAAGCTGAGTAAGGTCTCCGATTCTGATAAACTGCTTTTATCAGTTTCAGAGTACCTATTGAAGAAAATGTACTCTTTATAGAAGAATAAATATTTATATTTGATGTCATATCTACTAGGTAGAGCCATGTTGCTGGAGCACGTACAGCAAACACAGAGACACACAAACGACCCTCGCTATACTCGACAAGCTGGACGTGGATGGAGAGAGACTTGGAGAGGAAGAGATAGCTCAACTCTTTGGCTATGAAGAAGAATTTTCTAAAGGAACAATTAAAAAGTGGCAGAAGCTCCGATGCCGACTCTGGGTCATTTTTGATGAGCCTTATTCGTCAACAATAGCAAAATGTATAGCCTCTACTTCCATCATATTTATCTGTCTCTCAGTTCTTTGTTTCTGTCTCAAGACAAACTATAGCAGTCTGACAATCAAGGACGGAAAATACTTTCATTCAAATCTGATGAGACAAAAGAAGGAGGAAGAAGTGAAGAAACTTTATTATCTATTCTACTACATGGAGCATACCTGCAATGCCTGGTTCACCCTGGAGATCATCATTCGTTGCCTTGTAGATATTATACATACATTGGATAAGTATATTAATCTTACAATGATTTGCGAGATATTTCTTTCTAATTTCTTCTTTTTTTAATTGACCCCAGAGTTACTTCATGCATTGCTTTAAGTAGAAATGGAAGGTCATGGCGAGACATAATTAAACTGAATAACAAGCAGGGTAGAATTTACAGTTTGCGTATACAATGGCTTTATTATCATAAATAGAATCCTTCCGAGGATGTATGGCTTTCTTATGATTTCCCTTGTGAAATACACCCAGTTTCCATCAGATTTCCATGTATATCTAGAGATTCTTGAGAGAGAATTGCCACACTTATATTCGTTATTCAGTTTCTCCCAGACATGATTAAAAGTCTTCCAACCTTTCCGAATTAGGTTTGAGTTTCCAAATTAGATAATGCTCCTTCAGCTTGGGTTGGAATCTAATTATATGCTCAACTAAATAGAATTTACTCTGGTCATCTGATCTAACTGTAAAGCTATAGATTCGCATATAGTATCAGATAAAATCTACAATCCGGAATTTAGTACAAGCTATATTCGCACCCACAAAGCCACTCTCAATAATCTATATAGAATTGTTCGATATTATTGTAAGTTTGCTTTATTGAGCGCTTATCGAACTCATTGTTCGACAGTTTGCGTTCAATTCTCAAATGATGCTAAAACTACTATAATACAATAATAATAATAATAATAATAATAATAATAATAATAATAATAATAATGTATAATAATTTTTACTATTTTCCTTATCAATTATTGTATAGTTATATAGTATCAATTATACGTTGACTCAAGTTTCAATTGCAGGTCACTCCAAGCTTGAAGCGGTTTTTCATGTCACCAGTGAATATGATCGATTTGTCGGCTACGCTGAGCTTTTACAGCGAGTACTTGATCAAATCGAGTCTCTATCTTGAGTTGCTCTCAATAGTACGAGTGCTTCGACTTTTCAAACTCGTGAGACATTCGCCAGGTCTCCGGATCCTCATCCATACGTTCAAGGCCTCTGCCAAGGAGTTGGGACTCCTTGTCTTCTTCCTCATTTTTGGCATCGTCCTCTTCGCCAGTCTTGTCTACTATGCGGAACGTCTTCAGGTAGATATACTCTGAGCTTTCTCTAAAGTTCACGAGCTTTATATTATATAGACACATAGGTATATAGCTTGAGTCACATGCTCTCATTGTTCTACGAACCCGATACCGACGACCCGCATTGTTCTACAATGGAATACTAACTCGCGCCCCGGTTAATATTCCTGCTGAGTGAATTCTATGATTATTAGAGGACTGCGCAATGACGGAATTTCTGTGAAATCATTTCTATGCTTTATCCAATTTCGATAGAATTCTTGATAATAGTTTATATCCTTTCTAGAAACTGTTTTGGGTTTGTAGAGAAGTTAATTGGCTAATTAACAAGAGAAACAACATATTCTTATCTTATTATAAATCTCGAATAAGATGCTCTTGATATACAATTACTACACATTGTAATGATGTTTAATGTATTGTAATTAAAAGTATGACTCACATAGCATATCAGGAAAAAGAAAAACAGTCAAGTTTTTACAAAAATTATTACTTTATTTTTGATACCAAGGCTAATTCACATTCAAAATCAAATTCTAAATCACATTATACTTCAAATCTGCTATGAGTAAGGATCCATTGTCTAATCTCAGGACTAGCTACATTTACGAAAAGATCAGGACTCTCTGGTGTTCCAGGTGATTTATTGAAAATAAGAACGCCAATTTGTTGACCGAAAAGAACTAAAGGTCCACCATAATCCCCGGGACAACTGCCTTTGTGTCCCATTCTGTCAAGGGTACAAAGGTGAGTATTCAAAATTCGAACACGACTTTTTTCGTATTGACGTTGACATCCCTCATTGCTGATGATGCGTAGATGTGTTGATCGTAAATGATTTGGATTCAACCACACGCCGCTGAAATAGGAAAAATTTGATTAAAAAATTGTTATTAGTTTAATATCGAAAAATAAATGATAAATTGAAGGGATTTTCTGTATATCTTACAATGGGTTCCTGTTGCATCCCCAGCCGCTGAATGTACCATAAGTATATAACGGTATGGGTTTATCATATATAGATATTCTTCGATTAGGCCCTCTGATCAAATCAATCGGTGGAGAAATAATCAGGATAACAATATCGAATGCATGAGCTTTAAAATCCCACTGAGTGTGCAGTATTTTCCTTTCCAATCGGTGACGCACTCCACCATTTCTATGGTTTGAGGCAGACATGATGGTGTAGGTCACATGCATATTAACGAAACACGAAGCAGAACTTAAAATCTTATTAGGTGATAATATGCTACCACCACAGACACTGCTGTCATTTCCATGAATATTTACCATATAAGGAACTTGTTCAATAGATACTGGAATATTTTCATTTTTCGTTTTAATAATAACACGTTTCTGTCGAACATGCGAATCTATTGATTTATCTGCAACATAATGATCAATTTTTAGTATATTAATGAAAATATTATTATTAGAAAATGCTTATCATACAATTCGTTTAACATATTGTATTATAAACCTTATTTAAATATTTACCATTATCTTGTAAAGTTCCAGTTCCTTGTGAAAGAAATCCGCACAGAATGAGGAGAGCCAAGAAAGTTTTTTGTTCCATTATTGAGAGAAAAAAGTACACTAATTATTAATAAAAATCTAAAACTTGACCGTTGTAGGTCTGTCTGAATCGAATTTGATTGTAAAATTAGAGCTGCAGTGGTATTAATACGGGAACTCTGTTTGTTCTCCTGACTAAGGCAAATACACTTCAAGACAAAGTGTGTGTACAATTTATCAGACACATCAGGCTCAAATATTGACAGTAGTTGATTCAAAAAGTAATGCCGATCACGTTTTTTTTAAGAGAAGTTACCAAATAAGGAATAAAAATTGTAGATTTATTATTTCACCACCCGTTTGTCATATAAACTGTATCAACAAAATTGTAAAAACTGCGAGCATCACATGATTTGAGAAAGCATGAGAACTCACATGCTTCAACATCACATGACCGAAAAGTGGATTTAACTAGACAACACGACATTGATATGAAATAACAAGATATCAAGTATTGAATGATTCAGACATCATGGAAAGTTTTGACATTTTTTTATATAATATAATTAGAATAGAATCGTTCAATAATATTCTTAAAAATCAATATAAAACGAAAGGCTTTACTCATTTTTATAGTGTAATCTTTCGTTACCCCAGATGTTATGTATAAAAGAAAACCGAGTAAATAATTCAATATTGATACAGCATGAAGAAGCTAACTGAGAAATCATTCCGCAAAGATTTATCCATTGAATCAATTTTCAATATGTTGAATAAGTAAACATTCATTATTAAATATTTATCTTCAATTGTAGTTACAGTTCTAAAATAATAGTGAAAATCATGAAATTCTTTCTATCAATATAGTCAGCTAATAAATTTCCCCTCGTTGAATTTTTCAGGACAACCCCCATAACGATTTCGACAGCATCCCTCAAGGACTCTGGTGGGCACTTGTGACCATGACCACGGTAGGTTACGGTGACATGACACCTAAAACATTTCCTGGTATGTTTGTGGGAGGGCTCTGTGCCCTCGCGGGTGTCCTAACCATCGCTCTTCCGGTCCCTGTTATAGTCAGCAACTTCTCTATGTTTTACACACATACACAGGTGAGTTTATGGTCCAGGATTAATTGATGGAGAAATGAATTCCTATGATAAATAATGATAATCCTGCTAATTTATACGTGTTTCAATCTGACATCAGGCACGCAGCAAATTGCCAAAGCAGAGAAGAAAGGTACTACCTGCGGCAGTTCCCAGGCTGCCTAGACGAATCAAGTCACAAAATCATATTAATGCCCAGAGCAATCTGCTTATGACGTCACTGCCTTCAAGAACTGTCGGTCCTTTGATGCCACGATCTGCCACTATCGAATTGACTAGGGCTTTACAACTGCAGGTTCGTTAAACATGTTTAATATGTTTAATTCTCGGATGTGGAGATTTTTCTTTGAAGATAATACAAATACTTTTCTTGAACCGAAATTAAGACTTGTTACTTTACAGTAGCATTATTATTTTGAATTCATATTTATATAATCTAATACCATTGAGTATATGATCAAAAAGATAAGTAAACAAATGAGATAGCTTTGTTTTTTCAATTGAGACCAGAGAAGTTTGGTTTAGACTGGATACAACTACTGAATAATATTTATTTTTGTATAATTGGAATGATATTACTGTGTTGTAATAATTTTTCACAAACAATGGAATTAAAATACTTTTTATAGAGGTAATAATTGTAGAGTGGATGACATGTATTTTTTAATAGAAATGATATTCACTGGCACGGAAATCAAGTGAATTCATAATATTTTTAATCAACTACCTCGAATAACTATTTTATCGAATAACTTTTTACAAATTATAATTTTCTCTTTTTCCAATTCGCACTCAGAAAAAAACTTGTTTTAAATCAAAAATTTTATTTGAATAACTCTAATTTAAAAGTTCTTTATATTAAAGAAAACTTTCTTTCTTTTAAAATAATTTTGTTTGATTCAAACCAAGTTTCTTTGACCGTATATCAATATTATGATTTCTTTGATTTAAATAAAGTTTCTTTGATTTAAAGAAATTGTTTTCTGGGTGCGCCAATAAAAATTATTCTCATTCAAAATATTTTCCCGAGCTGCGTCTAAAACCGCCATATATTTAAGCCCCAAAAACACCATGAATTATCAATATTCAGAGTATCAATAACCTTTTTGCTCATGGAAAAAAAGGAGATTGGAAGCCTTAAATTGACTTGTGAATTTTTAAGCGGAGTATGGTGGTTGGAATTCAAGAGAGCCATTCGGAGTGTAATCAACGGGAAGCTAGGGAAGAGGTTCAGTCGGCAGAATTGAAGAAGAGCCTTCAAAAAAACACGAGCGATGCGAAAGTATGTTCGAGTCTGGCTATAACAGAAGAGCAAGAACGTGATAAGAAAGTACAAGAACTTATTAATGGGTCCCGAGACACAGCTGCCTGAACTAACCAATTGTACGTTCATACTTTCAGAAGATGGAATAAATTAAATGAAAGATCTACGATAAAACGCGCCGAAAACGACGTATATTTACGGTGAATTTACAAATATTTTACGGTATTCAAACACGTGGAAGGTATCGTGTTGAAGTGAGTGACTTACTTTTATAATGACTCTTTTTCATACTTGTACAAATGAATGCTTTTATTGAAATGAAAGACTTGGAATAATGTTATGCCTTTTTCTTTCCTGTAAGGGAGCTTTTGGGTTGAGCTCCAAGCTACATTATGCAGATTAGAAAATTTAACCTGAGAGTCTTGACAAGGTGATACCAGATGGAAAGGTAGGTATATTCTCTGGGGATTAGGAACACATAGGGATTCCCTTGAATCCTGCTTCGGACGAAAAGCATGGGGGTTTTCATGAATAGGTGAAAAGACTTCTAACCGAGATTATTAAGGTCGTAAAATTATATAGCTACAATTTTTTTTAACAAAGGACTTCAATTTTAATGAGAATCAATTATACTTCCTGGAAAATTATATCATAAATAGGGAGGATTATTTTAAGAGGGATTTGAAATATTGCTTGAATTGAATGAAGGAAAGTTGATTAATTGATGAATATTTGATAAAGATTTATTAAATATGCAAAATGTTTAACCAGTCTAACAAATAAAGTGAAAATTTAATACTCATTCATTGAAGAGCGCGATTATTCGAGCGCGAGGGTATTCAATCTTTTTTAAATTAAGCTTGTTGGGTAAAGTATAGCCGCATGACATACTTTCATACCACAATGTAACTCTGAAAAATACAGTCATGAATGCATAATGTTCTGGTAATATGGAACACCTGCCAGCACATTGCTCAATAACGAAAAATAATCGTGTTTTAGAGTCAAATGTGATAGTTACATTTACAACCTTTGATGCAAGAAACCAAATGATAACATAACATGCGTTTTTCTGTTACATTTCTTTCGAACTAATGAATTTACACATTTCCTAGAAATAACATATTTAAGAGAAATTATCGCCTTTTGATTGTTACATTTTGTAAGGTTTTAATTTCAATACGGTCGCAAATTGAAAATAACGCCTACCATTTACAATGTATGCATTTAAGGGATTCTCATTCGACAGAAATGTCATTTAATATTGACAAATGGCATGATTTCCATAACGTGTTTTAACACGCGATAAAAGTTGATGGAACATTTGATGCAAAAACGTTCTAAAAACTAAATGAAACACATGTCATAAATTCTGCACAGGTTCTAATTGAACTTTTTCGAAATAATGGTGGAATGCACAATAATCATGATAAATATGGAAATATTCAGTTATGCGCCAAGTAATTTAATTCTTTGATTCAACAGTCAACAATGTTTTTGGTCAATCTATGACTACCGAAAAGTGACACTTTTTGTTGAAATTCGTATAGATTTTATATATAAAAAGGGGATTTGGGTGGATGGGGGAGAAAACATGTCTGAAAGCGTTGCATACAACACATATAGAGGCAGGTTTACTCGTCTCACCATGTCACGTCACGAGTGATTCAAAGGGTAGGTGGATGAAAAGGGATGGAAGAGAGGGGGGCACTGCCCCTAAGCAAACTGTTCCCTCGGTCGATGGGGCGCTTGCGCCCTAGAATTGCCAACCTTAGCCGCAGCGTCGGCTGTCGAACTACCTCTAAATACCTCGTGGTCTTTTGACAGTGACGTTTGTCGATTCTGACAATTAACAATGAATCAGAACGTGTTATCAAAAACCCCGGTAACCATAAAAAGAAGGTGAACTGTCATCTTGCTTTTGTTCTTTCGATAACCACTCGTACTAGAATAATGGAAGGGGAAGAGAGCGGATATCTTGAAAGAAAGAAAAGTCTCGTGTTCGCACATTTCGTAACGGATGTCATTTCAGAGAGCGGATTATTTCTGCACTTTGTATTCTTGCGCTTCGTTTGTAGTTGTAAAAGGAATATTTCTAAGAATAAGTTCAAAAGTGGGAAATTTTGAAATGAAAATATGATTGAAATGAAGAAATATCATTTTTATTCAGAGAATGTTTTCCAGACAAGCAAAAAATGCTAATTTAAAAAAAAGAGAGATGTATGATCATGACAATTCATTCTTCCCATTTTTTGCAAAGTATAATTTTTTGCGGGAAAGTCCATAATACAGAGGTAAAAAGGGGAGAGAGATAGGTCTCTTTTGTGCCTTAACTGTCTGCTATACTATTTCACTCTTTTTCCTCCAACTGTTATGTCAACTTGTGGAGATTGATCACGTGGATCAAAAAAAAGAAAGAGCACACTAAAACTAGAATACACATTCTGTACGCGTGCCACTATATACCAGAGGACAAAACGATTCTTGAGAAAACCAGATTTATCTACTTTTCATCCTGTCGTTTAAGAAAATGTTCAGCGTTGACGTGAAAAATACCTGTCGATTTTCCCCAAATCCCTTTTGTGTGAATGCAGGCTGACATTTTGCAAGGAGAATTGATCTTGTAGACTTTGGTAATTTGTGAGGTGGACAGGGGGATATTTATGAGTTTTTTTTCTGTGTTAAAGGTGAAATAGCTTTACTAAAGAAGAAGGGAATGGATGTAACAGTGCTTTTTTACCTTTTTTGATACTTTATATAAAAACTCTGTATTGCTGTGCAATTAAATTAAATGATAATTGAACAACCTACTAAAACTACTATTTTATATAAAAAAAAAAAAAAAAAAAAAAAAAAAAAAACTATTAAGTTGAGGGCCAATTCTGGGTCAATTGTCGTGAATAAAGCACCGACGAGCTTTCCCCTTTTTGCAGTACTGGTGTACTCAGGTTATAACACATGGTTTAGTGCGGAAGTATATAAACACGCTGGTCTGGATTTACAACAGGCAACTTCTGTTGCAATAGTTTGAAGAGTCGTAATTGTTCTCCACAAACAATGAGCCACGGAGTAGCCTAAACCAGAATTAGCTGTGTGTATAAATAATGCAAAATTAGTCTCAGTTAAATTACACGTCAACTAAACAATGAAAACTTAAACTAAAGTAGATCGTTAAGCAGCACAGAAACTTCAACTTGCAGACCAAACATGCTAGCCAGTCTAATATCATAGTCTTATCGTTTCATGAAAAGACAACTTATTTTTCAAAATGCTCGATTGTTACTCTATTTTTAGAATACGTCAGAGATTTGATGAAACCGTCTCAGGTGCAGAGACTTAATTTCTCTCTCGCTCTCTCTTTCTCATTAACCTGGATGGGGTGAGAAGTGATCGTTTCTATAGCACCTACCTCTCTCTCTTCGCCCCATTCCAAAGTCCCTTGATTTACTGTTCCTATCACGAGAGTCGAATAATTGCTTCCTTGAAACCGAGACTATATTTCTAGCGTGTAGATTTTCTCTTTTTAGACAGATTGTCGATAATCAATAAACTCAGGATTGAAGGGATTAGTTCGAACGAAAGGAACTGACCACAAGGCAAACTATTTTGTCGTCTGCTTGGTCGATTGCTTTTGCTAACAAGAGAACCTGTACGACCAACTGCCGTTCATTGTTTAAGCTTGAGGATTCACCCTGCATCGTCGACCCTGTTGTCGAGTTGAGAACTTAATGAGGCAGCACCACGGAGGGGATGCTTAAAGATTAGATAGGGAGCGAAAGAAAGAATTTCACACCAAAAAGCTTATCCTTTAGTATCTTGAATCATCAGAATTACAGTGGATTAGTTCTATCAACTAATCTTCTTTCTAATCACAAATCGAGTGATTAGTCTATTAGGGAGCAGAGTTGTTAAACTCTGGAACTTTGTTTTTTATGTACTCAGTATGAATTCGTAAAAAGGACGAATGAACATACGAAAGCTGTCTCAAATATATTATTCATTATCGTCTCATGTTTATGGTGGGAAAGTGAAAGGAACTCACGGAGTTGATGTTCCTATTGAAAATTCCCAGTCGTCTTATTTAAACCGTTTCCGGATCCCAGTGGAAATTTCTCAGGGATGAGAATGCGAAACGAGACACACGGGAATTTTCAATAGACCTAGAGCTACACAATTCCGGAATAGCACTCAACGAATGTGCTATGAGAGTTCGCTAAATCTGAGGCTAAATCCGTATCCAAGTCGACAAATTTATGCTTATCTGGTATCAGATATATTGAAGGGTAACATTCGATCCCCAGTAAAATTCCACTGCCCCAGTCTTTCATATTATATCAGAATATATTAGACCCTACCAACAAGGAACCCTAAGCTGACCAAATTCAAGATCCCCTTCATGAAATCGACTCTTCTCGACGATACATCAAAATACATCCTAGGGAAGACTTGTTTCTTGAAAAAAATACTTGTTTCATGGAAAATTATACAGAAAATTCAAAAGTGTATTTTCGAAAATATTCCCTAATATCTTCTAAAGATAATATCTTTTAACAAAAAGATATTGAAATTTATGTCAGAGTATGAGAGGTTTCTTCTGTAATTGTAAGCTGGGTAAATTAAATACTCGAGGAAATTGAGTGTGTTAAAAGTGAAGGCAAAGCTGAGGTCACGTTCAACTTGTTGAATTCTATCGGATATCCTCCTGTCGGCAAAGATAAAAAGGCGATAGAATTCTATAAGTCGAACGTCCCCGGAGTTCCACCCCCTCCCCCCCTCACCATCAACCTCAAGGCTCGAACCTTTGGCTTGATTTCAGGAACTGAGATCCATACACTCAACCTTGCTGTTATTCAGAGTTGATTCTAATAAAAAAGATTTTTTCTTTGGCTTTGACGTTGTCTTTTGTCAGGACATGGGCTGAGAGTTTCAGCATAGTTACCCAGATTCGAGATCACACTGCTTTCTAAATTTAGGTCACATGTAGAGCCCTCAGAAAATGTTCAGAAGGTTTTCATAGAAAATTTTGAGTTTTATCAATGCTTTTTATCTATTCTAAAAAGATTATTGAGTCGAAGTCGAAATATCGTAACGCTTATTCCGTATTCCTGATTCGTCGTGTAAGTATCGATAGCAATTTTCGACAATCGATATTTGCTGGATCGTAAATCCCGCGTGAAATGAATTTAAAATTTTGAATCTGGGAATTTTATGGAATTTTTAAAGATTTCATGGGAGATAATGCGGGATTTTACATGTTATCGTAGAATTTTAAAGAATTTCAAAAAGTTTCTGGGAATTTTTAGAATTTTTCGCGACTTTGATCAGATTTCAATCGGACTTGAAGGTACTTTTATGACTTTTAAAATATGTATTTTTTGGGATTTAAATAAGGAATTTAAAACTTTATAGGGAATTTTGTAATATTTGTAATGATTTTAAGAGATTTTAAGAGTAGATAAATTTCTAGAGGTTTCTAAAAAATTTTAGATTTCTACTAATTTTAACATAGATTTCAAGAGATTAACGATTTAGAAGGTTTTTATGTGCATTTTTAAGGATTTTTAAGTGACTTTTACGAAATTCAAGAGATAATTAGGATATTCAAACGATTTTGTGGAATTGTATGGGATTTTAAGATATTTCGTGAAATTTTAAGGGCTTTTAAAAGCTTTGTAAGAGTTTTATGAGCTGTTAAAGAATTTGAAATATTATTATGAAATTTTAAGGAATTTTATAAGATTTCTAATAATTTTAAGTGATTTCAAGAGATTTTTCTGATATTTAAATGAATCTGTAAGAATTTTAAAGGATTTCATAACATTTGATAAGATTTCTCAATATTTTTACGGGATATGAAAGATATAAAGAAATTTGAAATGTTACCGCAAATTTCAAGAATTTTTCTGGGAATTTTAAGATATTTTAAAGTTTGTCATGGAATTTCTAAAGGTTTAAGGAATTTTAAAGGTTTCTAGGAATTTTTAGTGATTTTCATGAATTTTAAACTGGGTTTCAGAAGATTTATGAGTTTGAAAATTTTTCTAGCATTTTTAAGGATTTCATGGAATTTGATAAAATTTCTACTACTTTTAATGGATTTTCAAGGATATAAAAGGGATTTGAATTGAAAAGAATCTCAAGAAGTTTCTGAAAATTTTAAGAGATGTTCACGAATTTTAAGCGATTTCACAGGTTTTCAAAGGTTTCTTGAAATTTTTAGAAATTTTCATGAAGTTTAACAAAGATTTTAAGAGATTAGAGAAATAAAATATAATAAATTATATTGTCGGGAATACTCAAATTCAGGGTAAATCGAAAATAAGCGATACCTTTACTCTCAAGAAATATGCTCTTTATTCACTTCACATAAAGTCACGTCATGTCAGTGCTGAGGTCCGTTAACGAGAGCCCCCTCGCCTTTCCTCTTTCTTCTCATTACTACCTATCTGGCGCTATCGTCGTTCATAATTTAAACTTGGTTCGCCCGCTGTGTTCAAATCGCCTAATCCACAACATCCTCCCCCATTAGGAGATTCTCGTTCTTACTATGCATTCATATACAAATCTTTAGACATTAAATCACAGCCAGGACTCGTACAATTCAATTCATACCCATACATCTATATAATTTCTAACCAATGTAAGAC
>UCOH01005765.1:0-20713 GCA_900474275.1 Synergus japonicus
ATCCCTAACCGACTCTTAAAGACCGTGTTCCACACATTTGGGAATCTTGGAAGCTGGAAGCAATAAAACGCTACAGACAAGTAAGTCCCCACCGTTAAAGTTTTACCTCTCCCACCTTCTAAAAACATAAACCTAATCTGAAACGTTCTTTATAGGACGATGTCAGAATTCAAGGAGGTCCTCAAGGCGTCCACCACTCTCTCTCTCTCTCTCTCTCTCTCTCTCTCTCTCTCAAGTTGTCTCTCACTCACGCATGATTCAAGAATATTGTAATTGATCAATAAAGAATTGTTAATTTGATTAATTGTCTCGTTCTTTGGCTTGATCTCGTCCCTAATTCACTTATGTGGATTTAAAACGAGAACTTTAGGGAAATTGGCTATTTTATTATCCTCTCCAGGACATAACATATGCAAAAAACGTGTTTTAATAATTAAAATAAATCAAATTTGTATTTTCCCCATGCATTTAATTCAAAATCGGTCTGAAAGTACAGCCAGCGCCCCTGTAGCTGTGGTTAGTTTTCACGTCACATTCAAAATTCTTTTTTTTATATTCTCATCAGAGAGAATGTATTAGATTTGCGTAAAATTTGACCCCCCCAGTTTTCATCAAATGTCTACGTTTTGGGACCCCCTGAATCCGAAAAACATGATTTTACGAATGTGTCTGTCAGTCTGTCTGTCTGTCTGTCTGTAGATTTTAGTTTGTTAGCACGATAACTTTCGAAAGAATTGACCGATTGGATTATCCTTTGGTATACTCTTTTAGTGTTCCAAAATGAAGATCAAGTTCGTTGGCCAGCCATTTTGGATAAAAATTTAAAAAGTTGGAGTATTTTGAAAATTTGTGAAACCACTTGTTTTTTAATTTAAAAATTCTAATGACAGATGTTCGTAGTACTCAAAAAGACGAACAATTTTTCATAATGACTTTTTTGGATAGAAAAAAAAATTGAAAGACTTATAATATTTTAAATATCCAAAAACATGAAATAAAACTTGAATTAGAAACCAAACAACGCACGATATGAAAAAAAGTCTGAAGGTGAAAAATGTTTCTTTTTGAACACTCTATAGGATAGGCATAATAACTTTTTGAATTTCCTTAAAAAATATAAAATTCAAATTTTGAGCCAAATAGCGCGAAATACATAGAAAATGATAATAAACATAATTATTGGCGTTAAAAATATCTACAAGTTCCCCTTGAACCATTTTTCAACAGGATGAATAGTTTTCGTTTTAATCATGAAAAATATTGTTAAACAAAGCCGAGCGCGAGGTTTAAATGAAATATCGAGCGCGAAGCGCAAGTGCCCTGATCAGAATGTGCTCCTAAGGTCCTTCGGGACGCTTGCGCCCTCGTAAGCAGGCAGATTTTTTTATTATAGATTATTACTATTTATTTAGTAAAACATTTATTAACATTGGTTAATTAAATTTGAATGGTTTAAACAAATTCCATTTGTTTAAAAAATATTTTTTTCAATCTCTACTCATAATGGTATATCTATTTGTAAACAAAGGTCAGGTATAAAATGTTACAAAGATGGAAAAATTGTTGCTAAATTTATTAGGTAAAATCGAAAGTGTCGAATAATTTTGAAACGTATTTGAAAAATATTTCACCTAAGAGACATATCTTCCATACCTAGGGGTTTATAATAAAATTAGGACAAACTATTCCGCTTTTGTAAAATTTTATACCGGTCTTCTCCGCTTAGGAACGTAGACGAATATTCCACTAGATTGATAGAAATAATTTTTATTTAGAAAAAACGAGAATAAAACTCTCACAAGGTCGATTTTATGAATAATTGACAATTTTCGTTTTAAAGGTAGTTTTCAAGGCACGGTGGGAGTGTGTTAGGTGTTTGAAACCCATATGTGTGATAAATGAAATTGTTTGTTGGATATACCTCAATGAGCCTCTAAGCTTTCCCATAACAATTTCCTAAACCCTGAAAAATTATATGAAAAACTCCAAAAAGTGAGTTTTCCCCATGCAATTTAGATGGATAATTTCAAAGAAAAATAGGCATGTGTTAAAATCAAAATTAAAAAAAAATATAAATATATGAGATTTCTTTTTTCGTATTTAGAAACAACTAGGGGGGATCGACTCTGTAGCGTTAAAAAAATTTTGCCATGGATTTTTGGGCAACCCTAGTGCACACGTTCCATGTTTTCATCGATAGTCGAGATCGAAGACCGCCCTTCTCGCGGATTTTCTTGCACTCGAAAACCTTGCTTCGGCTTAAAGGCTCATCAGCATACGTGATTTTAAACAATTCGAAAGTTTCCGAAATACTTTTTACCAACTTGAAATAAAATTTTATTGTGGCACGTTGCCGACCGCTACATAATTCCGATGTAGAATAACTGATAGCACTAGATGTAGGTTTTATGCAAAATTAGTGCCGCAACTTTCTAAATGAACTGAATATATATGACTGCGTGCTCATGAAATTATTTAATTGTGATTTTATGAACATGATATCTTAAAAGTAATTGTCTGTGCGTGTTAGGACTACTCTCAGCATAGGGGCAAGAGGATTAGCATAAATCCCAGCCTTTGCCACTGTGCTGGGTCCGTAAGTGCTTTGGATGCTACTTTAGGGGTTAAGTTATTCAATTACCAATTACTTACAGTTATAAATAAACATTTTCTTCTATTCATTCAATAAATTAATACCATATTTTTTAAATACCTTATATAAGATGATCAGTAAAGACATCAGCCAGGATCGCCTAATATGAGGTTCTAAATACCATAAACTATACATTGGCGGTTGATATTCTATAGGTGGTATTCCTTGCGGTGGACACGGGCAATGTCGTAAAATAGCCAAAATTGGAGGAATCATAATCCATCCCATTATATTATTTTGATCCAAAACTTGCGGTAAATTTGTAAGAAAAACGTTGAATACAGAAGAATGTCTGAAAGTAAAACACAATGCGCTATGACACTTGATTTTCAAATTATTCATTTATGTCGATTGTTCTTCACTAAGTCGTACCAAAAATAGAAAATACTGGCCCATCTTCTTTTAATAGAACGGTAAAGTTTTTACGACACTGAAAAGGTAAACAAAAATGACATTTCTAAAGTTCAAAGTAAAAACAGAGATATCTTCCTAAAATTTCTGAAGATTGAGAAAGTATCAATTTGGTATTTACCTGAAAAGCTTTCAGTTGTATGTGAATTAATATGACGGCCTGGATCGAAAAAGTCACTCAGCTCTCGAGATCGAGTAAACTATTGTTCAAACGTCTTGGTGGACTAAAAAAAAATTAAATTGTAACAAATATACGCGAACCTAAACAACGGAAGCCTTTTCTTGGCCCTAACTGAGCGTACACCAACGTGGTTAAAAAAATGTTGTGCTCTACAAAAACCTAGCTGCCCAGCCATCTACAAAACTCTTACCCTTTACAAGAGAGAGTAGCGCAAATCTAATTGAGTAATTATCGTGAATCGCTCAACTAATTCGACCTACCACAGACCACGCGAAAATCGCAAGAATTTTGTCAAGTTTCCGTAGCCTGGTGACGTTTTACAGATCGCGTTACAAATGGCGAATTATCGAAATATGCAATTAGATAGGAAAACCACAGCCTGGGGCAGAACCGAAGAAATGCTGACGAAATGCTGCTTGGCTCAGAAGATGGTCCCGAAGTCGCTCCTCGTGACGTCAGAAATAAAATGGGCTCCGTGCTGATTTCTCAGGAACCTGGCTATTGCTAGCCAGCAAAAGAGAGTCACTTAAGAGCACTGGGCCATGCCCAGCACGAGCTCGAAGGCGACTCGTTGACGAGTGCTGAGATCGAACACTCGTCTTTTAGTCCCTTATGAAACTAAGTCGTCCGCGAGAAGACGGAGTTCTGCCAGCCTAGCGCAATCCAGCCGTATAATTTTTCGATCGATATTTTGATCGTTCTCTAGTGTGCCCTATGGTTTTTGTGGTTGCCTATATACAGGCATATTTATGTGTAACGGCATACCGTTACAGAGTCTTTTTCTAGACCTTAAAGGTGCATTTCCTAGTGTAATCCCTTAAGTTTTAATGGAAGATCTTAATGAACCAAGAATACCTAAGTCTATTGCTAATTTCATAAACAAATCAGTTGCCTGCAAAAATATTTATTTTAATATCAATGGAAAATTGATTGGTTCTAGAGTCAGCACGATGGGTCTTCCACAGGGTTATATTTTGAGTCCCATCCTGCATTCAGTTCACAAACGCTAACTACACAATCTCTTACCCCCGGAATGCACTATTGTCGAATTTGTAGACGATATAGCTATTTTGATTAGATCCAAAAATACCGCTCAATACATATCATCATTAGAACGAAGTATAAATATATTCACAGAGTGTTTGTCGCAACGCGGCCTGTATATTTGCCCTGAAAAAAAAACTAAATTAATTTTCTTTAATAAACTAAAGCTTGATTTAAATGATCCCGCTTACTCCTTAACAATAAATAAACTATCTATTACCCCGTCTCCTCATGTTAGATTTTTAGGACTAATTTTAGACTGCATGTTCATATTTAATGAGAACTGTAAATAGTAAATTGATAAAACCAAAGACTTTAAATGTTATAAGAGTTCTTTGAGGAGTTTGGTGGGGTTCCCACCCATACACTCTCATCACTTATAACGCTCTTATTAGAAGTTGTCTTGATTACGGTTCACATATTTTATAATATTATTATTTTTAGGTAGATGAGGGAGAATAATAATATACCTTCGGCACCAAATTTCAGGATTTATAAGATAAGATATTTTGCCTGGGCGCCAGATCTTTTTTGGATCAGCGAAACGAAATAAAAAATTATTTAAAGATAAGACACAGTTAGAGCTTTCTTGGCCAACCGATTAAAGAATTGAATTAGGACTTTCTTGGTCAACAAATTCAATTAAGATAAGATACTTCAAGAAAAGAGAGATGTTATACCTGAAGTCAACTGAACCGAAATTTTACCTTCGGCTAGCAAGACTTAACGCATTTTGGTAGATGGGGTGGTTGTCTTAAATTCGTTATAGGTCTCTTAATTCTAATAAATAAATACTCAAATAAATTCATATTAAAGAATTCACAAAGGGTTTATTTAAATAATCGGAATTAACAAAAATTAAAGTTAGAGTTTCGTTAATAAAACAAATCAATTCTCAGAAAATTTGTTAAACATAATTAAATCGATATTTTCTAAATTTACAAGAGAATAATCTAAATCAACAATCAAAATCAATTATTAAAATTAATATTTAAAACTAATGCTCAATCCGAGACAATCCATGACTACAAAGGAAAAGAATAAGAAACTAATCGAAAATATAGGATATGTTTTAAAATCAGCAACAAAAGGGATTCAGCGAATCACAAAATAAGAGAAAAGCAATTAAAGATGGGACTAAAATTTC
Organism: Synergus japonicus; assembly: GCA_900474275.1. Lineage (NCBI taxonomy): Eukaryota > Metazoa > Arthropoda > Insecta > Hymenoptera > Cynipidae > Synergus > Synergus japonicus. The sequence goes on from UCOH01005765.1 coordinate 5,437, forward strand.
AGATAATTTGGGAGAAACATGATCAATATTCAGCAAAATCAATTCACAAAGCACAAAGATAATTAACTACGTGAGCAGAGGTTTTACCGGAAAGTACATTCTGACAGGCAGCCATTTTGATTAGACTCAACGCTGATTGGTAGGAAAGTTACACAAGAGGGATGGAAATTTACCACGTGGCGCGTAATATTGAAGACTACAATTATGATTTCTCGCCCATTTGCCAAATATTAAGGGGGTATTCTACTTCGGAACTTTCAAAAAATCGACTTTTTTTTACGTTTTTCGAAAGTATATGTATTTAAGAATATCATACTAAAATTTTAAGACGATCCGATTTATATACAAAAGTATATAAATCGATGACTGAAACAAAGTCTTTCTCTCCGATAGTACTGTGAATTAATGAATTTCAGCTTACATGAAAGACATAATTTAAACGATAAAGTACTTCGGTCCTGGGTTACAGAAGTCTCACTAGCATGATGACTGTGAATCCTTCTCAAGCCATGATGATGCAACGCAGAGAACGCAAGAAGTATCAACAAGACGAGAGTGTTGGCAATAATCACTTAAAATGAAGTTTAGCCACAATATTCAAAATCCTTCCATCTCATCGAGCCGAGACAATCCAACGCAGAAAGGCAAGATCCAGACAAGGGAGAGTTGGCGGCAATATTTAAGGCAGTTGTCCCAAAATCGAAATGTAGAAAATATTGTTATCTAACCATGCTCGAATTTTTAGCTTAATCGTGTGTTTCTAAAGGCAAATATTTTTAATTATGTTCAGTACTTTTTGCATGGGTCTCCTATAGCTAACATGGGCAATCGCCACATTATGAATTGTAGTATGAAAACGGGGTATGCAGTGACGATGTGGCAAGACTGAGATGATATTTCGATGATTTTGACAATACTATTTTGAGGCCATTTTCTCTGAGAATTAAATTGCAGTGTTACCAATATCGTTCCCATACGAACTGTGACTGTGAATGTGTGTATACGTATATAGGATGTTTCTATGTGATTATACAATCCCAGACAAAATTTTTGACCAATAGTTAGGAGAGAACATGTGATATCTTACATCTATCTGAGCATAAACATTTGAGTGTTTTTGCCGCGAGAGAACTACCTTAAAATCCTTGAGTCGAAAAGCATCAAACAATTTCCTTGGACGTCTTCTTGGATATCGATGATCCTTTATGTTCCAGATGGTATTGATCTCCGAGAAAATTGAACAACAAAAAAGAAGAAACGGATCAGCCTTAAATTATAAAATAAAATTAACATAGGAGAGAACGAGTCATGGAGTGTTTTTGTGATTCTAGAAGGGCCAATTATTAGAAAAATTGACTCTTGTGTGATGCAAAAATTGCAACATCACAATTTATACCTTCAAAAATCATAAATTTTTCAGCAAGCTAGAGAAAATTAAAAATACCTTAAGATTAACCTTAGGCTATAGGCAAAGTATCCCCATTAACGTCATGCTAGCAGAAACTTGTAAATCTCTTAAATTTCGATTCATTTTTCTGTCAAAAAATATATTATTAAAACTTTCTCATTCATTGAACACCCCTTAATCGACAAAATTGAAGAATTATGGAGATTAGTAAACTCAAAAAACCCGTAAAGAGTTTTAAATATTTTTACACTTTTATGCGCCTTTAATAAAACACGTGAATTTAAATATCAGACACGTGGAACAATTTATCATTCCCTGTTTGAGCTTCCATATAGCATCATACTTTTACACCTTAAATGAAAGTAGAAATTGGATTTATCGTTCAAAAAAGTCCTGACCCTCCCTCTCTCTTTAACGATCTCATTCGCAACAAATTTAATAACTTTCTGCTTTTTTACACAGATGGTTCAAAATCTCAAGATAACAAATCTGCGGGGTGTGCTTCGGTTTGCCCCTCCGATAAAATTATACATTCATGGAAAATCAATAGTCAAACATCAATCTTTTTCTTAGAAGCTGTAGTCATTCTCTATACATTAGATTATCTTATCATATATAGACTAAAAAAAACAGTTATTTTTACAGATTCTCTTAGCGTTTTATAAAGCGTCTCCTCTCCCAATCCAAGCACTATCAAATCGCATTTTACTTTTCTAATCAGAAACCGCTTAGCTGTATTGTCTCCACTCGGCTGCGAAGTAGTTCTAATATGTGCCATTGGGTACAAGGATATCTCTGGGAACGAGCTTGCTGAACGGGCAACAAAGAATGCCTCCATCAACGCCCCTATTTTAAACATCCCACTTTTACCATCAAATTTTGTCAGATTCTTTCATGAACATCTCGATAAAATAACTCAGGATTATTGTAAGACTAGAGGAAACCCTGGTTTGCTGATTTCAACATTCGAAGAGAATGGACTCTATCCTTCTGTCGAATGAGAAGCAATCAAACTTCGCATAGGGAAAGACTAGCTAGGAAAAACATTGTAGATTCTCCAAGTTGTCCTTGCAAATCGCAATTCGAAGAAAATTTGGAAAATATCCTATAGGATTTTTCCAAATTTGATAACTTTCGCCCTAGTCTTCTAAAGGGTCTTTCAAAGGCCCTTAAATGCGCTCCCCCATTCCGTACTGAACAACTATTAAGTAACCCATCTATTAGGATAATCTCACATTTTTAGATTCCTTAAAGAATCTAATATCAAGATATAAAATGTAATCTCTCGAAAAGCATTTAAGTTTTAAATTCAAATTTCCCGCCCTTGTGAGCCCACGCGCCTTGCCTGTGGCCTCTTGGTACTCGCGGAGTTGTCGCCGCGCGACTTGCGCAAGCGCACGATGCGACGCCTGGCCTGAAGCCATGTGCGGCTTTTTAATCTGTTTCAGACTTGGACTTTATTCACTCCTTACCGGATCATGCTTGTTATATAGGACTGCTAGTCATGTATCAAACCAATGCTTGCGCACTTATGTGCGCATTAGAAGAAGAAGAAGCCGGGTATATTGTAATTTTATGCGTAACTCCAGAATTTACGGAAAATTCGAAGATGTCATAGAAAATTCTATAACTTCCAACTAAACATCTGTAAGAGAAAATTTCGCAATTAATTACGTAAAAATCCGTATTTTGGGTCCAAATTGGTCAAAATCTAAAGAACCAACGGAGAATTATATCATCCGTTGACATCTATCATATGAGTACGCGAGTGACACATATTTTCGATCGGTAACATATTTCGTTACTCTTGCTACGCTGAGCGACTGAAGAACTAGAATCTCTCCTAACCTCTTTAGAGGTTGATCAAAAATTAAAATTTGAAAATGTTATTAAAGCTTGGTCTAGGCCGCCCGACACCGGGAGGGAAACCAACCACCAAAGGTGTTAGGAGAGGGGAAAGGCAAACTACTCATTTACTCACGCTTGGACATCACGATCACTGCACTAGATGATGTCAAAACTTTATCACTTTCCGATGGTATGCTTAAAGTGACCAATTTGGACACAAAATACGGATTTTTACTTAATCTATTACGAAATTCTCTTTTACATGCATAGTTGGAAGTTATAGAATTTTTGATGACACCTTCGAATTTGCCGTAAATGCCGGAGTTGTTGCTTAAATTATAATATTCCCGGCGTGCCAAAGAATTAAACAATGTCATCAACATACCGACATTTTGAAACAACGAGATTTTCATCAGACATTTTGAAAAGTTGCTGGAGATTACAAGTTGCATAATATTATGCTCAGTGCATGGTGATTTTATGGGAGTATTGTTTTCATTCTGCATCTATTCGCGATAATGTTTGTCAGAAGTTTTTATGTATTTTGTTCAGGAGATTCCGTAATATTAAAAAAAAAAACTTTTAAATAAGGAATCACTAAAAGATAATCGATGCAGACATAATAATCGCCTTGTACGATTAGCTGATAAGTTGAAAAAAATAATACATGAACATTGCTTATCAATACCACATTCTGAATCACACTAGAGTCCAGAATCTACTAAATTATTATATTTTGAAAATTCTGATTTAACTTATACGATTTGTTCATTGAATATTATACTGCCGAAACTGGTGAATCAAATCCTCCATTAAAAGATTCAACGTACATATTTTGAATATTTCAACCACAATTTTAACTTCGAGTTTACAAAACCGAAAACCGATGTCTGTAATTTTTGTTTTGAGCATAGAAATACTATAAGAACCAATTTAGATCTGGAAATTCACAAAAACTTTGTTGAAGAGTATAGAAGTTTGAAAAAAGCATGCTGTCAGTTTTGTGTCTAGAATTTCATTCTGGACAGAATTTGCCCTTACCAAAAATTCCAGTTTCAGACCAATTTTACCGAAGGCTCATTTGGCTACATATTTTCAATGTGCACGCCTTTGGTATACGTAAACGAAGTTGCAGATATTTCTTTATGGAAGGTAACATCAAAAAAGGTGCGAATACGTTTTGCAATTTTCTTTTCTATGCAATAAAACAAGAACTTTAATTGGATTATTATAGTAAAATGTGTTTGTTTTCGAACAGTTGCAGAGGCCAAAATAAAAATTATTTAATGGTTTCGTTTTTATCATTGCTGGCTAAAGATTTGTAGATTACAAACATTTGTTTGTATGGTCAAAAAAAAGAAGAAAATGGAAATAACAGAAACAGACGATGATTAAAACTATCGACTTATTCAAAGTGCAAGAGATTCGCCGTTTATAATAATCAAAGATTCGGAGATCACTGTCTAGGATTTTGAAAGTCTTATTCCGAAAAAAGTCGACAGTCCAAAAAATCTTCACATCAGAAATGCGAAAAGCCAAATGGTCACATCATCAGTTTTGACACTGAGTTTGAAAATTTGCTGAAAAAACTACCCGAACACTGAATAATTTGAAAATGTTGATTCGTTATTTAAGTCCTAAAGAACAAATCTTTTTCAATAATTTAGTAGAAAAAACTATCATCAAAATGTTATCTAAAATAATTTTAGAAAAAGAATACCAGAAAATACAAAAAAATTGTATGAAAACAATGTTCTCTGATACAATTTCTTTGCTGATTTCCGTTTGGCGTTGAACTTGTTCTTTATTTACTTCTTCCAACAGATCTTCGAGATCTGTTTTTTTTTCGTCTCTCGGGCTGCCATAAAAGATTATAGTTCACTGAAAATATAGTCGAAGGGACGTCCTTCAAGTCGAAGTTTTTTGAAGAATTGATCGTATTTAACACTTAAAACTAATACGTATGTAAATTCTTTTGTAGGAATTAATTGAATTACATCTACCATTTTAAAGACGTAAGACTTTCCTGGTTTTAGGAGCTTGCCATCGATAAGCATCGGAATCATGCAAGAAAAATTAGATACAGAACATTTGCCGTGTGACGTTGCAGATTTTGAAAATCACAAAAATGTGGATTTTAATTTCAAACTTAAAGAATGACAGCTCTTGTGTGTTCTCTAAGAGCTAAATTTGGTACTCCTAATTGTTTTATTTATGTTTTATTTTATTATTTTACTATTTTATTTTATATTTCATATTTTCCTACCTCTTAAGAACTAATTTGAAAGTAGAACTTTTTTTATTTTTATATATTTTTTTGTAAAATGTAAAAGGTCTTAAATCGAAGTCTAGAAGATTCCCATCAACATACGCAGCTTATTGAGTCCAATGTCACCATCTACATCTTCAAATCATCGCATGGGTTCAAAATTAATTATATTTTATCCTAGGCGCATCCCTGGCAAGGATTGACCTTGGCGATTACCAGGAAATTCTATAAAACAATAGGTAACCTCACCTACTATTATCTCGTACCTCTTTTCTGTTTTTGAACATATATCTCTAGGATTTTTATGCCTTTTTCTCTCTCTCTCTCTCTCTCTGTTATATTTTGCATCTCGAGCATTGATGGAGCAAGAATTCATCTTTCTCCACTTTATCTTTGAAGTCTTGCCGGCCCTGAAATCATCGTCAGAAAGACGATTCTTTTGTCTAACTCCCTCTGGTAGGAAGGAGTTCAGAATCTCTTTATCTTTCAACGGTGGCTAATAACTTGCTAAAAGGAAGAAGACTGGACAACAAGATGCACAAATAGGAAGCGGACCTCATTAGCTATCCTTCTCTCGACCATGAGCTTATACAGAAATTAGGCCTACGCAAATCTGCCCTTCTCCCTAATTTGTAAATCGTCAAGTTCCTTCAACTTAACGAGCGAACGTGCGAAATTATATTTGATCTCTTTGATAATTGTAATCTCGCAATGATTACACGCAGCTCTCAAACAGTTTCTACTTCATCGTTCCACTCACCTATAAGGTAGGATTCGATTTCTATTATGATTTGACCAGGAATTTAATTATTTTAATTCCATTTTATTTCATTTTCCAAATAATTTCATATCTTTATTCCTTGGCTAAATCATCGTTATCTTTTGATTGTAATTTTGAATGATAGGGTGCTGTGGACAGACGTGGGTCACCCTAATAACTGTAAGACTAGTGACATGTATGTCAAACCGCGCATATTATTTATCGTATTTTGACGCGAGCTCACTTTTCATAAGCATTATAAACCTACTCTCACACTGTACAGAGAAACGTGCTGCGAATTTCGCTGAAAAAGTTTTTACCCTCGTACGCTTTCACGTGATTTATCATCGCATTTTCACGAGAAAAGTTAAGGTAAATATGCAATATTTTAGTTGAATATATAATCTTCGAAATGCAAAGTGATTTTTGCCCATTATTCACATTGTGTTTTTGTGGGATGCTTATGCAAAAAAGGCGCTTGTAGATAGAAGTGGGCCACTATTTGTGGACAAACATGGGTCAACTATTTTGAATTTTGCAAATTTGACAACGCATTCGTAATCAGCGTTTTTGAAAACCCCCAGGACAAGGTCACGTGGGATCGTCGCAAGTGCGTAATGTGAAGTAATTATATAGGCGTGCGAAGCGCGGTGTGATGTTCTAGTTTCTATGAAACAGAATTCTCGTTGAGTGTAATTTTCATTTTTCGGAATTAAAATTTGCCCTCATTTCTACGTTCCCTAACTATCTTTCAACCAAATTAACGTTTTCCCGAATTTTCATGTAACTAAAATTTTGAACTGTCCGAATTAGATACATACATTCATAGCTAAATATGTATGATCTCGAGCATGTGTCATAAACCGTATAATCTCGTTTCATTTTAAAGGAAACGCTTTTTTCGGTTTGTATCCTTTTGCATTATTTTTAATCAGACTTTTCAAACTTAGAAAATTGTTAATATCAATATTTTCATTTGTATTTAACGTTTTTCTAAGCATGCACTACACACTCCATAACGTTGGCGGTTTCAACTTGTTTTTTAAATTATTAAAATACACGACCAAGTTATTTTCATGAGATTTAGATAATGAAGTTTCATTATCTTTGAGAAACTTTTTATATGTGTTGTAAACCAACATATAACGCTCAGATGATTTCTTCGGCAAAGTGTCCTTCGTCACTATTAATTTTGCCTCTGCATCGAAGTTTTGATGAACCTCGTCTTCATCTGCAGAACTTTTCGTTAAGGAATCGGCCTTTTCTGTTTTTTACACACTTTTTAGGTAAAGTTGTTGTAAAATTCGCAATAATTTATTTTACCTTAACTCGCGAATTAAACTAATTAGCACTGCGTTCGCGCAATTTAAAGGTTAGTGTGCATCGGCGTAATACGCAGTAACTGTCTCTTTTCATTTTGCTGGGTAAGAAAGAGACAATTTTTTAGTTTACGCCGTACGCCGATCAAAAACGCGTCCATGTAGATACAGTGGTAAAAGCCGCTTTTCCCTGCTCTATCACGATAAACTAAAGAAACTAAGCAAAAAAAACGACAATAACATAAACATCTATGACTAAATTCGCTTTAAGCATCTTGCATCGGCCGTTGCACGGGATAGTGGACATGCACGCTTCAGCTTAAAAGTGCATAACTCGGCAAACAGAAGAGGCTACAAAGTGTTTGTTTTTAATTGAAAGATAAAATCATAAGGAATAATTTGTACGAGAAAAGGTACAAAGAAAAATACGAGCTCGAAATGAAAAAGCAAAATGTTTGACGGATCTACTAAAAGTTCGCGGATGATGTCTTTGGCCCCTGGATGGAATTCTATTCTTCTTGACCACACTTTTCGTATATAGTGATTCTTTCTGTCCCTAGTATCCCAGAGACATAAGGAACAGGGATTTTTTGAAAAGCCTGATTGTTGTCCCAGAATCAGAGTTGCAATTTTATGATCGCCGCAGACTTTCCATTGGTGTTCTGTTCATTACAAACACGCTGTTTGCATCTTGGAGTACCTTCATCTCTATGAAGGTAATACACGGCTGATTCGATATATGTGCCTAGACAGAAGTTTCATAAACTATGCACATATCATTTGTGATCGGGGTGACAGGTTTGGGGCAATTATGAGACAGTACCCAGATACAGGGACCCTCAAAGTCATAGAAATACTAGTCATTGCCTCTCAAATGACCTGATTGACCTGAACTAAACGTTCAAATCTCCTTCACCCTGACGTGCTGCGGTCTAATGGACCTCGAAATTAGGCTCAACAACCTTCAAAACGTATGAAAACTGTAGTCAAGTTCCACGAAGACACATTTTTATATTTTTGCAATCGTCATTTGAACTATCAAATTACCAACTCAAATTGACCTTGAAATGATCTTTAGAATTATCATAAAAATAAAAATGAATACCATATTTGGATGTAAAATTTTCCGTTCGTTCAAAATTTGCAGTCAAAAATGCACTTTTTCACATTTTAAAATTTGACCTTGAATTGATGTTGATGCAGACATGATGGATTCAAACAGATTCCAGATTCGGATTCAGTGTCCGTTAAAACCATAGAAATGATAATCACCTTCTGTCAATCGAATTTTTTGCCCATTTGACCTCCAAATGTCCTTAAATTTGACGTGATGGAGCAAAACGGACTCCGGATTCGAATTCAGCGCACCAAAATACATACTTATATATAGGTTCGGTTTTTGGTAATGACCACTTTTTTTGTGTGTCTGTGTTAGGGGTCCTCCATAAACCACGTGGCTTTATTTTTGGAGGGGGGTGGGGTGGTTCGGCGAACTGCTATGTTAAGCCACATGGGGCGGGGGGGTTCCGTGTTCGAACAACGTGCTGCCTTTTTGAAATAGCGCACGAAATCCAAAAAATTCGATTGGTGCGAACCGAACCGAACCGAGTTAAGTCGACTGCAGTCTAATGGTACCTACTCCCAACTGGGAGATCCACTAAGAGGTTATATACAAAGTTGATGGGCAAAATTGAGGTATGTTCGTGAATTTTTTAACGTAGTTATGAAGATTATATTGAAAAAAATCAAATTCAGTTTCTAGTAATTAGTCTCGGAGAACAAAATTGGAAGTTTAAAAATAAAAAAATATTAACAACTGTGGGACTTATGAACCTCCTCCGAAAAGCCTTTTTTTAAGGGCATGTGTTACTTACCATATGAGAGAATAAATAATTATTTTTAAAAATTGCATCTCAGTTAATAGCTCAAGTTCAAACCCGTTTAATTTTAACATCATCACATCAAAAACAAGACCAGGAGTAGTAAAATAATGTAAAGGATCTAGATTGTATGTTTTAAAGTAGTGATGTCCAAGCGTGAGTAAATGAGTAGTTTGCCTTCCCCCTTTCCTAACACCTTTGATGGCTGGTTTCACCTCCGGTGCAGGGCGGCCTAAACCAAGCTTTAATAAAATTTTCGAATTTTAATTTTTGACCAACCACTAAAGATGTTAGCAGAGGGGGAAGGCATACAACTCATTTACTCACCCTTGGACATCAATGTTGTAGATGTTCATGGATTATTCTTTATGATATTTATTTTATAACAATATATATTTCATTCTTTGCTTCTTTGTCATATCGTGCGTTATTGGCTTTAAATAAATTTTTTTTTTTAATTTTCAAAATGCTCTAACTTTTTTAACTTTCATCAAAAATGGCTGGCCAACGAAATTCGGCTTTCATTGTAAGACAGTAAATGAATATACCAAGGGCCAATCCAATTGGTTAATTCCTTCAAAAGTAATCGTGAACGAAAGATAAAAAGCTACAGATAGGGACACATACTAATAAAATTAAATATTATAGTTAACTGGGCGCCAGTCCTTTCTTGGTACAGAATAATTAATTTAAGTGAAAAATACATGAAAAGTAATTACATAAGTTTCAAAGATAGAGATAAAGACAACGATAAAGCTCAATTAACGATAGTAGAGTGGGGGTGGTTCCAAAATTACAAAGCTCAAATCAAATTTATAAATAAATAAATAACAATCATTTATTAAACAGTATTATTATAGTAATATAGACATGAGTTTAACATTCTAAATAATTTATAGCATTGATAAAAGCATTTATATAATTTCAAAAGAATTAAAAAAATACATTCTTCAATTAATCAGAAACATATAATATTTGTGAATAGAAAAGGGAAGAATTTAGATTATTTATATGGTAAAACTATCAATTACAGATATAATTAAATAAGTAGATTTAGCCAAGGAGTTATAAACAAAAAAGTAAAATCATATAAAAGATAAAAGACATGATAATAAAATAACTTGGCTAAACCATTAAAAAGGAATCGAATCCTACCTTTAGCAATACAACGAGCCACGTGCTGCCGCTTCAAGTTCACAAATTATAAGAAAGAGAATCAAGTTCACACGCTTGCTCACCGACTTGACAAAACTTGGGGAAATTAAAAATATGTGAGAAAGGATGGTGCGCATAGGCTTAATTCTTTTAATTTCGCATGATGAAGAGAAGGATAGTCGTTGAGGTTCGCTTCCGATTCGTCTTTTATTCATCTTCAAGGAATTTACAAAAAAAAAAAGGATAAATAAAAATACAAAGAAAATAAATAAATAAAATAAATATAAACAAAATAGCCTTAACAATGAGATAAATGAAGAGGAGTGCCGAATTTCTTCACTTTCAGCGAGAGAACAGAAGCATTAATTCTTTAATAGATTATAATAAATTTATTTTTGTGACTTGCAGAAATCTGCAACGTCAAACAACATAACACTTGTAAAGGTCGCAAATAAGGTTGGAAGACCTGTAGTAAAAACAAATAATTCCTTAATCATTTTAATTTCTTACCTTAGACGTTGAGGTGTTGCATGGTAGATTCTATCAGTTTGATTGTATCCTAGAAGAAGGTATAAGTGGCGTAGAACAATTCCTTGTATCTTAGATAATGGTTTTTCATCTGTGGGATACGCCTAAAATATTAACATGAATTAAACATATTAAAAACCATTGTAAGAATCTATTTTTCTCCTACCATTCGTCTCACCGTACGCTACAGTCTACCAGGGTTAGGTATTTTAAAGACGAAAAAATAGATCCAAAATTTAGTTAACAAAATATAAAGAATGCGTTTATTAAACCTAAAATTTACATATCTAACTGTCTGAATTTAATGAAATAACAAAAAGAGTGAATATGTCTTAACGAAGAAGGATGAAGTGATTATTCATTCTACAATCATAGATATTTTGCATTGTCAAAATAAATTATAATTTAGATAGATTCGTAAACGAATTACACATACAGGTGATTTGGTGGAATACAATATTTAACGTTTCAGTTCTCTTACTACAGCTTTTTTGACGGTACGGAAAGAAGGGAGGACTGATAGGAAAAATAATGTAAAGTTCAGTTCTATAAATCTGTAATGCGTTTTTGTGGATAATATTTGTAGGTGTTCACACTAAATATTATCCGTCGATTTAATTATGTCACTTACAGATGCGACTGTTGAGTGTAAATTAATTTCCATCGCTTTTCAATTTTAATAGACAGGATTTACAGGAAAAGGAATAAAGAGTCACGTAATAGTTAAGTATTCTCGGGTAGAAAATATTAATAATAGATGCTCCTATTTATTAATATTTTATCATATGTTTCTACAGCCTTAGGCGATCCTATTGACTGTAGAAATCGTACACCTTTGAACGTGAGTGAGAGGGAAAGAGCAGAGAAACGGAGGACCGGGAATGAAAGAGTTACGTTTAAAAAATGTCAAGCATAGTAGCTCCTATGGCATGGCACTTCCTTTACTTGAGAATTGATAACGACAGGTGCTCCTGAGCGTTGGCAATTCTCCCTACAAAAGCATATGAAAATCGACAAGGATAGTTGCGCCTATGCCTTGCGATTTCGCCGGTGCTTTGCCTACAACAGTTGCTTCTGTTGGTAGGAAAAGAACTTGAGTTTTCACCAGGCGAGAGCTCTCCGATTTACTCGGTGAGTGTCACCCAGCTAGACTGAGTAATTGTTCTTCTGCCGGTAGACTTATAGGAATCATCCTGTAATGGCTAACCGGTGGGCGTAGAGTGGGGACGATGGTTATGTAACGAGAGTCTAATGAAAAGGTGTGTGTGCGGTACGCACACGTGTGTAATCTCTTGTTAAACCATATTGTTTTCCAATAAGGATTTTTTTATTTTTTTTTTGAATTTTGTTTTCATAAAACAGTTTGTTTATCAATCCACCAAAATTGAACCTTGAAATAAAATATCCCCATTAGGGATAGATGATGCTTTAATTAAAACCAAAACTGAGGGACAAACTGAAGTTAACATCCCCGGGCGAGTGGCTTTTTGGAGATATTTTGAAATAAATGATTAAAAACACCAATGTGATGAAAAATACCGCTCAGAAGCGCAATTAAAAATCAAAAGTGCAACAGGTTAACAAAAGTGAGTCAGGAAACTTCAAGGACCTGCCACGTCGCTCATTCACGACCAAACAGCAAGGTTACATTTAACAGTAAGTAAAACATGCGGTCGTCTTTAAAGTTTTTTGGAATGCACAGTGGGCCAGGAGATCCCAGAAAGTGGAAACATACCATCTTCAGTATCAGAGAAAGCTAAACATGGGGCATTTATAAGGGTATATGAGAGCATGGTTTACAAAAGTTTTTTAACATTTCTTCATGTATTATGTTGTTGATAACAAAAAATTCAACATTTTAGTTACAGAACGCTATTCAAAACATTAAATTTTATTTCATACTCCATGTATATTTCAATTTTTTTAAAATTATTTTCTCATCTGTAAACATACACAAATTAGAAAAAAATTGAAAACCTTGCAAAACTATTTATGAATATTTGCGTCAAACAATCCGTGATAAATTATTACCTTTTTTCAATCTTGCGTACACTTTCGATTCATTGCATAAACTAATCCGCGTTCTGAGCATATAAGGTACTTCAAGAAGCGCCTACTATGCTCGTTTCGCTTTTGTTTTTTTTTTCATTTTTTTCGTTTCCACTTCATTTTCTTCTCGGCTACTGTTCTTATTTTTCACGACATAATAACCCACCATTCGATTTGGGTACATTATTTCCAGATTTTATGTGATAAAAGTTTCATGAAGCAGGTGCGTATGTGAAAATTATTCAATTTATAAATATTGCAAAACTATTTATTAATATTTGCGTTGAAAATTCCGCGATCAATTATTACCTTTTTTTAATCTTCCGATTCATCGTTCCCCGGCATTCAATAACAATCAGTTTGGTTACAATAAATTCTTTTGAGAGAGGCGAGGCGCGTGGGGACTCACTGCAGAAAGCACTTTGATTTTATGTACTTACACCTTTTTCTCTGTATTTATTTGTACATTAATTTCATTTGTTACACGTGGGGTCCACTTAAATCGCACTCTGATATCCTCGTGGTAGGTCCCGGCAACTACAACTTATTAGCGTTCTTAACTAATTAACTAATTGTGCAACTACAACAGATTTACAGTCAGAACTTTGAAATTATGGCTACTAATTTGGATCGGGAATATTAAAATTCATAAATTGGATATACAATTCAAAGTCAGCGACCTCGAAAACCCTCTTATACCAAGTTTAATGCAAACCCGACGAAATCTTCAATTTTTGCCACTACTAGTCGTTGGAGTAAGAAGGAGAGCGAGAACGTGGCAGCAAATATTTATCATTTTTCTCGGTCCACTTCTGTTACGATTATATTCTCCTGATACCATCACGACTCAAACCGACTTAAATTAATTTACAACAAATATAATTATTAATACAAATCAATAGTTATTGCGATTTTACAATTTTTTCAACACACAAGAGTCGCGATTTTTCTTATTTAAGTGGTACTTGTAGGGTCACACAGACAATCCATGACTCGTTCCATTCTATTTTATTTTTAGTTTGTAAATTAAGGCTGAATCGTTTCTATTTTTCTTGTACTTTGTTCTCCGAGATCAACACCATCTGGCACATAAAGGATAATTGATATCCAAGAACCACCACTCCGAATATGGCACATAAAGCAGATACTCCGGCATTTTCGTGGCAGTTCGTTGGGGAACTGACTAGTCTTTCTGCTAGAGGGTGCAACCATAACAGGGCGACGGGGAGCAATCCAGACATCTTCTCCAGGTTGAGTCCACCAAGTGTACGACTGGCAGGTTCAACTATAGCGATACATCTGGCGAACAGATACAGGACTAGCAGGCGCAACTATAGTCATGTATCTCGGACTAACCTGACTGGAAATTCCAAACATCGACTTCAGGTGCGGGTCCACTAGGTGTACGACCTGGGGACCGTTTGATCATCGTAGTTAAGGGCGTTGGATAATCGGGATGTTTAATTCTCAAAGAAAGAATATTTTATTCTCTTTTCGCCTTAGGTGGCTTAACGAGTTAGTTTAGATTTTTATTTTAAGTTTATATATTTATGTATTTCAGCACTATACTTGATTTAAATTGATAGGTAAAAGGAATGAAGAGAACACTATTTCGAGGGAAAAAGCCTTGCGGCATAAAAAACCCTGTTTATTAAAACTGTAATGAAAAAAGTACAAATCTCAAAGAGACGAGAAAGAAAAGCCGTTGCACATCACACACACGCACACAATTTGGTATTTCGCGTTCTTTTAAGCGTTGGTATAAATAGATGAAAAAGACTCCTTAACCAGGAGGTGGTTAAGAACCACGATGCGACTACCAGAAGGTAGTGGACAAGTTAGATGCGACTACGCTAAGGTAGTGGACAGATGCGATTACACAAAGGTAATGAACAGATTCGAATGCGACTACCAGAAGGTAGTGGACAGATGACTAAAAACACGAGGGAGCTCCGCACGCGCTAGCCGAACAACAAAGAATGAATATGCTGTTAAAAGATTCTAGCAGATTCCCGCGCTCGCTCATTCTTTCTCTCTCATACTTATTGCTAGGCGTTCTGA